>PVIC010014920.1:0-22099 GCA_004025085.1 Thryonomys swinderianus
ATTTTCAGCCTGCTTTGGGAGCATTAAAGAGTAAGGAGAAAATAGATTTGTGCAATAAAATGGAAACAGTTTTCCTTTTTAAAAACTGATGATCATTTTCAAAACTCCAATGTACACACCAGTGTGCAAAACACCCACCTCAGCTGCTGCCCAGGGCCAGCATGGACGCAGGTCCAGGGGCGCTGTGTCTCCTGCCCTGTCCAGTGCCAGCCATTACCTGCTCAAGGGGGTGCATGCTGGGTACCACGGAGACTGCTAGTGCTGTCTTGTGGAAGAATTTATTCTTGACTCCTTTGCTTTCTCTGTATGTCCATACATCCATACATGTATGTGTGTGTGTGTGTGCGTGTGCACATGCGTGTGTGTGTGTGTGCATTCTCTAACAGGAAAAAGGAGTAAGCTGATATCTTGATGGCACATTATTTGTGAACCCGCACTATATATTCCTTATCTAAAAATCCCAGCAGTGACTCAGTGGAAATAACCTCCATCACCCACAGGATGACAGCGCAGGCTGTCTGTGACTCCCGCTCCCGGGTCCCCGGCTCCGGAGTGGCGGGCTGAGTCATCCTCGGTCCACCTTTCCACCTCCTCCTCCCTCTCTGATCCAGTCTTCGGTGGAAATCAACTTTGCCCCATATATCGTCCCGCGACTGGAAGCTACCACAGCCGCGTTCTGTGTCCCTGAGGGAGGTGAGGCGTGGGTGAGCCACACGGGGCCTCCCTGGCCTCACGCCCTGCCCTGGGCCTCGGGGGACCCTGTGTGTCGACCGCATGGCGGAGAAACCCACAGCGCACGGCCCGACGCGTGTCCAGGTCACAGAGCGCCCCTCTGACCCCGCCTGGCCCTCAGAGCCTGGAGGTCACCAACCTGCCAGCCCTGGAGTCTGCACTTCCGGAGGACGCGGCGACACCTCTCGGCCACAGGCAGCTCCTTCCCGTCGCCTGGGAGGGTCTCGGCCAAGGGCTTGTACCTGGGGAGACACAGCAACAAGGGCGAGTCACCACCTGAGGAGCGTGCGAGCGTGACCCACAGGGCGTCCGGCGGTCCCACTCCGGGTGCCCTCGCTTGACCCCGCAGCCCGCTGCGGCGCAGAGCCGACTGGGTAAGGGCCGCGCTCGACGGTAAACGACGTTAAACACGACCCCACACACGGCCTGACCCGTGAGGCTCAGCGCTGTCACCAGGAGGCGAACCATGGATTCCCAGGGTATTTGGAGAGAGTACGACCTGTTAGCAGTCAGCCACACGTTCAGTGTGATCTTTAAAAAGACTCCTATTGAGAAATTCAAGCATGTTTTTATTACCACTTGAAATGGAATCTAGATATTGTTAGGGTCCCTAGTAAAGGATTATCAGTATATCTCTTAGCCTTACTTAGATGAGAGGTAGGATAGTATCTTCACATTTTAGGTACTGAATATTTTAAAGGCTCCTGAAGGACATTTTTAGGTTTTTTTTTTTTTTTTTTTTTTTTGCTTTTTGGAGACAGGGTCTCGCTTTGTAGTTCAGGCTGGCCCTGAGCTCACTATGGTGCCCAGGCAAGCCGCCGCAAACTCAGCAATCCTCCTGTCTCTGCCTCCCGAGTGCTGGGATGACAGGCGTGAGCCACCATGCCCAGCATTGTGGTATGCGGTTTTGAGTGCTGGTGGGCGTGTCTCCACACCCAGCATTATATGTGGTTACCGGGGATCAAACTCAGGTCCCTGCGCTTGTGAGGCAGGTGCCGGAACCACTGAGCTAACCCTCCAGCCCGACATTTTTAGTTTTAAAAGAATCCTCTAAGTTGTGAAAGAAGCTTCCATTTCCTAACTGAAATTCACAGCCACATAAGTTTCCCACGGATATTCTGAAAATGACTTTCAAAACATTTTTAAATTATTAGTTCTTGTTTTCAGTGCAGAATATTTATATTTCCTGTGTGGAGCTGGTACATCTACATAACACATCTTAATTCCTTTTCCATCCCTTTTTCTCCTGTCCCTTCCCTTCCTTCCATCTCTTTGTCGCCTTCCCATTTTAGAAAGATCTATGTCCATACTTTTTATTACCTCTCTTTTCTTTTGCTCTTTATTTATAATTTGGGTAACTTTCTGAAAGATCCCATGTGATATTCAAGCCTTCTTGTCTAATTTATTTGAGTTAACATTATGCTCAGGGTCCACCCATTTTCCACCTTTATGGCTGACAGGGTCACAGCCCTCCATTTTATACGGCCCTTCCGGCTGCTCAGCTCCCTGCAGCTCCACCCCAGAGCCATAAGTTTCTCTTTCCGAAAATCCACGTCAGTGAGAGCAAACCGAAACTGAGCTTCTGTAAGGAAAAAGCTTAGAAGGTCATAGGCCTCTGATAGGTTAAAAGTTACCTCCTCCCGGCTCTTACGTGCGTCCTCCAAAGTCAAATCTAAGACTGTCCCTTCCTTTGTTTTGGACTTCGGCCGCTCCCAGGCGCAGGGGCCATATTTACCCCCTTAAATACAACCTCTTGTCGGGTTACCTGGTGTGCGGCACGGTCGCTGGTTGCCGACAGGGTTCTAACAATGGCAGAATAATACTCCATTGTGCATAAATCCACATTTTAAAAATCCATCACCTACTGATGGACCTACAGGCCACTTCCCAGATGTAGCTATTCTGAGTGACATGGCTCTCGCACACAATCACTGCGTGGACCCCTGTAATATGTCTAATGCCTTTGATGCTTTTGGGAGATACGCAAAGCATATCAGAGCTGGCTTGGATGAGATTTCTAATTTTTTGAGGAATATCCACACTGATCTCCACACTGACTGTACTAGTTTATATTTCCACCAACAAATCTTCTTGGACCAGGGACGGTCATGTGACTCCTCACAGAGCAGTCGCTGAGCCTGGCAGCCATGTCTGTCCCTGGGCATCACTGTGATGGCTTCAGAAGAGGCCTCCAGATATACCCAGTGGACATAATTGCATGTGCACAAGGGTAGGCGCAGGCTGAGTATGACCAGGCAGGAGGGCGTGACGTGCCCTCACCATGCTGCCACACAAGCACAGCAAGCACCTGGGTTGTGCTCAGCTTCCTGCTGGTGCCGCACGGGTGAGAAGGGATGGGTGGTGGTGCTCTGTGCCTGTGATGGGAAGAAGCTGGAACGGGAGGGACTGAGCCTTCAGGACCCAACTTGGCATCGTGTGTGCTCTGAGGCCCTTGGGATGTCGCCCAGAGCGATGTTCTGCTAGAGTTAGGGTACAGGGCCACCGTGGCCTGTGTGCTTTTGTCCAGTGAGGCACATTTCTACTCCAAGGCAGAGCCCGCCTCTGGGCGGCTCAGGACCATGGCACAGACAACAGTGCCCATTAGATTTGCCTTCGCAGGGAGCAAGTGAAAGAAGGGACAGATCACAGGAAGCTGCAGAACAGAAAGTAGGAGGAGTCAGGAAGTCACACTCTTCTTCCCTGGATGAGGGCACAGGGCCTGCTGTGCCCCAGCACAGAGCCTTTCCAGGTGCAAGGAGTCCACGTGACCTGCCCTTTGGGTACAGCACGCAGCTGGGCTTCACTGAAGTTAAGTCACCTGACAAAGCACAGAGCTGATACGTGTTTGATTTTGCATTCAATATACGGAGGGGATACGCATTCAATTTTGTCCCCCTGAAAACTCAGAGCATGTGGCCTGTTTAGAAGCAGGGTCTCTGCAGAAGTAATTAGGTCAACATGAGACTTGCACTGTGGCCTGGAAGTCAACATGACGCTTGCTCATTAAAGAAGAGGAAACCGAAAGTGAGACACTGTGTGGTGACAGCAGAGTCAGGAAGGTGCACCGAGGTCCTGGCTGGGACGCAGCCAGGCAGGACTGGACTCCGAGGCGTGGGGGCGGCTGCCCTGCTGACCCGACTCGGGACCCCCAGCCTCCAGCGACGCGAGCAGAGGAATCTGTACTTCTCAGCAGCTCCGAGAGACGTGGAGGCATGGATGGCCCGCTGGCGTCCCGGCCCAGCACCTACCTAGCCCAGCCTGGGCCCAGTCCAGAGAGAACCATCCGGCCAGGTTCTGAGGTCCTTCCCCGGAAGACCCCGACCATGTGAAGCCTGAAGGGCCGATCCTGTGATCCCGCCTCATCCTGGCGGGCCAAGTGAGGGTCCTGGTCCAGGGCCCAGGCGACTGGCTCCCCCACATGAGCTCAGAGCGGGTGGAGGCTCATTTACGCCCTCAGGAAAGCCAGGCATCTGCCCCTCAGCGGGCTTGCACAATGCACCAACATCACTCAAGTCACCTCTTTATTCTCTGATGATTGTCTCATTTGAGAACTTTGTTAATTATCATCAAGAATTTAATTGATGCAATTCCAGCATCTGAATATAATATGAACAAGTCAGGAGGAAAAATCTTGCTTTTGGTGCTTTTTTCCCCCCTCATTTTATATTGTTCTTTTGACACTTAAAGTGGTGTAATTCTGACATTTCAAGTGAAGAGACAAAAACATCATCTTGGTGCTGAGATACTGAACTCAGTGTGATTTTAAAACCTTCTCTTTGGATGTCAGTGTCACCTGCACGACGGCATCTCTGGTTAGAAGGGCATGATCCCGCCATGTCACCACGGAAACAGGCCTCGGGGCTTCACCTCTGCTGTCACCTGCAGATCGCTGCGGTGCCCTGTGTGGCCAGAGCCGCGCAGAGACAGGAAGCCTCAGCACCCACTTCCTGTCTCGGGCTGCTTCAGGGCCAGGCCATGGCTGTGATGGCACCTCCGTCTTGATCTGGTCCGTTCATTCAGGCTGGGTCAATTCAGTGATGCTGACTGAGTCCAAAGAGTATGCTAGCAACGCTGTGGGCACCAGAATATAGAAGGGCGCAGATCAGGCCCTGTCTTGGGATCTACTGAGAGAAAACAAAAAGGAAGGAGGAGGAGGAAAGGAGGAGAGGAGTGGAGGGAGGGAGGGAGGGAAAAGTGGGTGTTGGATACAAGGCTGGAAGACACGGGGCGGGGGACCAGACAGCTTGGGGTGTGAGGAGGAAGCCAGCAGGGCTGGAGTGCGGAAGTGGGCAGATGGGGGCAGGAGATGGGTCTCAGATGTAGCTGGAAGCGACATGGGCCAGACCTGAGTTCTGGTCCCAGGTGCTACAGAAGAGTCCGGTGCCCAGCTCAGGCAGGGTTCCTTACTGCTGCCCTGGCCTCAGTGTCCAGATTCAAAACCTTTTCCTTTCGAGGTCAGGCTGACTTTGAGGAGTTAGAAGTTGTGGGGTCCCACATCTGGTGACCAACGCGGACGAGGACAGTGTCATGTTTCTATGAGCTGCCTTTCCATTAGGTGGCGCTCCGTGGCAGTCCCTGGGTTTTGATCACATCTCATGAGACACCCAGGAAGGAGGACTCCAGAAAGTGGCAAGAAAGGGCTGAAAGCGAGCAGGGGAGGGTCCGTGGGGTGTCCCCGTGTCTTTCGCCGTGATGGTTCTTGTCAGAAGAGTCAGGCTCCATCGATTCTGCTCACTCCTGTGCTTGCGAAGACCCCTCATGCGCGTGCGGGAGGTGGGGTGCAGAGGGGCTGAGGTCTAGGGTGCTGCGCACAGTGGGGCACGGGCTGGAAGTTCCTACCCAGAGCACGGGGATCTCCCCTTCCTCACTCGCTACGGCAGACTCAAAACGGGGAGCACTCCTTAGGGCACACTCACTCAGCCTCATGGGCGGGACGAAGGACAGCAGACGTGCTGGGGCCTCACAAAATCCCAGGAGAAAGAGCCCTTCCTGGCTGTGTGCATTGGAGGCCTCTGTGTTTTAAGAGAGCCCGGCTGGAAGAGAAGAAGTAGAGAAAAGCTGGCTGCAGGTGAGGGGAGCTCAGGAAAGGGGAGGAGTAAACATGTGCTTCTGAGTCACTGCCTCCTAATTTATTTTTTTTAAGGGTTTTCTTTTCTTTTTTTTTTTTTTGAGACAGGGTCCCTCGCCTCAGCCTCCTAAATGCTGGGATCACAGACAAGCACCAACATACCTGGTTTGCCTCCTACTTTAAAGAATATTGACTCATATTTCATGGCCCTGAGCACAAAGCAGAGTGTAAGCAGTAACCCCAGAATTCATGCTAAACATGAAGATGTCTAACTGATTTTTTTAGGAAGACAATCAGGAAGTAAAATGATAGAATCATTTTTTAGGAAAGTACAAGCTATGAAAATCCAGCTTTTTTTTTTTTTAACCTCAGACAGTTCCTCCAAATTTGTTTCTGTTGCTGAATATACATTTGTCTCTGCATTCTCAAAGAAAATTCTGATGTTCTGGTGTCCTTAAATCCCTGAAGATTGGGATTCTCTCAGTGACACTGATTGAGCCCCTACTGTGTGTATAAGGAAACCACAGTGCCCAGCGCAAATGCAGTGTGGCTGTCATTGGCATGACCCTGTCCCAGTGAAGGTGTAGCTTTCTTGGTCAAGACCTTGTGAAATTTATCTCATTACGGATAGGTTTTAACTACTTTATTATGAACCATTAAATGTTTGAAGGAAATTTGGTTTCCTTCTCCCACCCCAGGAACAGATGAGCTGGTGGAGAAACAGGAAACGAGGATGTCTCAGGCCCCGCTATTGGAGGACTGGCAGGCAGGGGGCGTGACCTCGGAGGAAGAGAGCCGGAAGTGAGTCTGGCCAACTGCAGGGGATGCAGTCTGCAGGTATCCTGACTTGGGGAATAGGCGCCTGAGGGGGCCTCAGTGTCCTGCCAATGAGAATGAGCCAAGTGCCTGGGGCTAGTGACTGGAGGATGAGATGAAAGCAGGGAAAAGTGGTTTGGATGTTTTCTTTCTCCAAGTCAAGGAAAAAGTAACAGGTCACTGCAGCATACTTATTCCTGCGTGATTTCGCTTTAGGAAAGGAGGTTCTTCTAGAATCTTCCTCAGTGTGGTTCTCCAAGGACAGAGCTCAGTGTGTGTACCATGGAGACCAAGTGCAGACGTCTGGCCAGTGACGCATCTGTGTGCTCCGTGGACACAGCTAGTCTGCTGGCCCCGTGGCTCCTCTCCCTAAGGCAGGGTGCAGAATGTTCTAGTTCATTCTCAGCAGAAGCTGAGCTGCAGGCTGCAGTTGCCTAGCAACAGGGCTGACGCACATCGTGGAGAGGAGAAGGATAAAGAAGGAAAGGGAGCCCCCAACTGCTCTCCCCATAGAAGGAGAGAGACAGCATTTGGAAGGCACTTTTAAGGAAACAAAGAGCAATTTGTCAAAAATCATCTTGTGGACATGGAAGTCCACGGTGTCCTCTCCTGTGTATGTTCTGTCCTGTGTCCCCATGACTCTTGTGCTTAAGCACTCCTCCTGTCGGGGGCTCCTGCTGTGAGGGTCTCCACGCCCCACCCCAAGGCAGCCGGGAGCCCAGGACTCAGCCCACAGCCCCTCGGGGGACAACGCAGGAGAAGGACGCAGGGCCCGAGCTGGAGTCTGCGGGGGCTTCGGAGCCTCCTGGGGTGTCGAGGCTGGAGCCGGGTCCTCTCAAGGAGCCCTACAGATTCATGGGGTCTACACTGGATCACGTCACGGGCAGAAGCAGCTTTCTCAACGCTCCCCTGGGAGCCACAGGGGCTGCCCGTGCTGTGGGTTCGACAGGCCCCATCCGGCCCCAATGGGGCACCAGGTGGTGTCGTCCTGCCAAGGCCCAGATGCCACATGCATGGTAGTGAAGCTGTTCCTCTGGTGCCACCTGGGCCAGGAACCCTGGAAGCAGATCCTGTGTGAGTCCTTCCCAAACCAGTGCCAGAGAACGAGGCGCTGCCCCCAGGTGGCATGCTTCACTGCGGTGGGAGGACAGGGTGGCAGAGGGGCTGTGTGGCCAGAGGCCAGTGAGGGAAGGACCATCCCCTGGCATCACCCGCAGCCCAGCCCCATGCAGGAGGTCTTGGGGGCTGGGCAGGTCCCAAATGCTCTTCTGCGCTTCTCTGGAGTTGAAAGGGGGACAGGAGGAGGAGGGAGGGAGGGACAGAGCACACACAGGCGTCTAAATGTAGGCCAGATTGTTCCACCGCATCGCCGGGTCCTCCCAGCCACCCGGACTGACGTCCGAGAGCCTGTGTGAGAACTTCCAGGAGGGGCTCACGGCGAAGCTGCCACCCTCACCAGCCGGGGTCCTGAAGCAGTGGTGCCCCCACTTCATCAATAGGGATAAAAACCGAACTTGCCCATTCATCTTCGTGCTTGAAAGACACAGGCAACCAGCACACAGAGCAACGCAGCAGTGTGGATATTATCACGCAGAGCGAGGCGGGCTGGACCGTCTGGCCCGAGGCCCTGCTTTCCCGAGCCCACCCCTCCCCCACCCCTGCTATCGTGTTTCTGGCTGTCCCTGTTCTCACATGACCTTAAATCCCCGAAGCCATATCTGCTGGGCATTTGTCTGTCACAACTCAGCTGGACTCTGCAGAACTGATGGCGGAAAGCCAGAGGAGCGGGAAGGAGACCGCACGGAGCTAGGGGGGACTGGCGACTTCCGGAGTCACGGCTGGGCCGCCCAGGGGGGCTGGCAGCGCGTCAGCACCCTCTGCACAGGGCTGCTGCTCCTGCTTTGCAACGGGAGACCCCAAGTCTGGGGCCGCTGTCCGCCCTGCCTGGCCCTCTGTTAGATGCATCTTCTTCCGAACCCAAAGACAGTGTTTTCATCTAGCGGTATTTTCCTGTGCCTCACGCGGCGAGCCAGGGATCATGTGCAATATGGACAGGAGTGGAAATGACACCGCAGGCCCTGGGCTTCGGTGACTGCAGGATGCAGATAGTACATAATACTAAGCGGGTCCGGAGCACCCCTTAAGCGACGGTCCCAGGTCCCTTTCTCAGCACTGGTCGCACCCGTCCGTCCTGCTGGGCAACACAACACCGTGCGTAGCCGTACATGGGTGAATGTGAAGCCACGCTGGAACTGCTTCAGCGGGAAGCGTACAGGGTTCCGTTTCCCAAGCAGCTGGGACTGCAGTTTAGCCGAGTTTGTACCCGCGCTGGATACAGCCTGGGGGAGTGCCCCAGAGTGCCCCAGAGTGCGGGCCCCAGGGGGAATCGCACTGTGCCCCTGGGGCTGAGTCAGTGACGGGGCTGAAATGATGGGCCCCGTGCGGGACCCGATCGTGCTGCCTCCGAGTCACCCGGAGCCGAGGACGCCGAGAACAGCCAGCTGCGTGCACGCAGGCGACGGGTCTCCCGGCCCTGTGCACCCCAGCATGCGCCCGCTGAGCCATGGACCATATTTATCAGGTACAAGAACAGCTTGTTTTCCGCATCACCAAAAAGAACAGATGTGCATGTGTTGTTCGAGCCTAAATAAGAGACCTTCTTCAGCTGTGTGGTTTAGGAGAAATTATCCCCGTCCTACAGCTCTGTGCCTCTCCTTCGGTCCTCAGCAGGGCTGCTCCGGCCCCCTGGCCCCACAGGGACAGAAAGCTAACATAGGTAGATGGGCTCGTCAGAGGTGCTGGCATCTCCCTCCTGCGGAGGGCAGGCTGCCCCTGAGAACAGCTGGCACCCCGAGGAGCTGGCGGCCCTCAGCCGGCTTCCAGAGTAAATCGGGGACACATTCCCGCATCACGCAGCACTGCAGCACAAGCGCGGAGCCACCCGTCAGGGAGTTTGGAATGAGGCTGCAGTTTTCTGCAAAGCAGAAGGCTCTGAAGCAAGAGACCACCACGAACAGCCGACGCCACCTCCCATGAACAACATTTCAAAGTGCGGGCTGGGGTTGAACGGAAGGATGTTCATTCATTTCTGGAAGCATTAATTTTAAAAGACAGCAAGCCAGCACTTATACAGACAATGTCAGTCATAAGTTGGGTGTTAGATATGAATGGCAGTGAATTCTAACGTTGGCTACCTGTGTCATGTCATGTCACACCGGGAGATGTAGCAGACATGCACATTTTAAGAACATATCACATGGCAAGCTTACTATAAAACATGGAATTCCCATTTTCCCTTGTGTGATGCTTTAAATACTGGTGAGTTCCATTTGAACAGTGTAACAAAGATGCTTAGGTAATAATTATATGTAGCTAGCCACATTAAGACTGGCCTCCAGGACACTTGAACTTTGAGATATAAAAATCCATGCACCTAACTATTGTGTTGAATCTTGATTATTATTTTTTCATTATTTGCAAATATTGGATAGATGGGTCACAATGGCAAAAAGTGGGTATCTGAGAATATGCTGCTACTCATCAGTAAGCATGGATGTCTGTAACGAAGTCTTAATTTTAAAAATGCATGGTAAAAATTGGCATTTATTAACTAATTCCTATAGGAATTAATACTATGCAAAAATGTCTTTTAATGTTTATTACCATGGTACATCTTTTTGACATACAGCATGTGTAACATGGGTCCTGTTTCTTTCCTCTGCATCTAGATGGCTTCTTCTAATAATTGCCCATCGGAACTAACATGCACACAACTGCAGAGATTAGAGCCTGCAGTGAATAAGAAATGCCACGCCTGGGCCGGAGGGTTAGCTCAGTGGTTCCGGTGCCTGCCTCGCAAGCGCAAGGTCCTGAGTTCGATCCCCAGTAACCACATACAATGCTGGGCGTGGAGACTCACGCCCACCAGCCATCAATACCACATACCACAGTGCTGGGCGTGGTGGCTCACGCCTGCCATCCCAGCACTCAGGAGGCATAGGCAGGAGGATTGCTGAGTTCGAGGCTTGCCTGGGCTCCATAGTGAGTTCAGAGCCAGCCTGAACTACGAAGTGAGACCCTGTCTCAAAAAAAAAAAAAGAAAAGAAATGCCACGCCTGGGTGCACGTCCTGCTATGGTTTCTACCTAGATGTCCCCCAAGCCTGACACGCTCCTAGGTAGGCTTTGGAGGTGGCTGGATCACGGGTGTGGGCGTCACTAGCGGACCAGCCCTCTGATGGTTCTTAGCCGGGTGTGACATCAGGAGGTAAAGCCAGGTGGAAAGAGGGCGCCCTGGAGCTGCGGCCTGGAAGGGTGCTGTGTCCATCTCTCCCCCCCCCCTTTGTCCTTCTCTTCCTTCTTCCTACCATGCTGTGTGCTGCTTTTCTCCTCTGCCATCCACCTGCCACGGAACCTGCCGGCTATGGACTGAAACCCCTACAGACTGGAAGCTAAAAACACCTCGTCTTTATCTTGCGGGTGTCTGGCATTGTGCTCAGAAATAAGAAAGTAACTGAGGCCCTTCGCATAGAATGTAGCAGATTATCTGGCTGGTCCCCTAGAAGTTAACGAACTATGGACCTTTGATTGATTTTGAGTAGTTGTCTTACAGTTCTTTTGTACAAGCTGTAGAAAAATGACGGCACTGCAGATAATAGCTCTCCATGCGATGTGGATCGTGTCTGTCTTGGGTGCTGAGATAAAATTTTGTCACGAGAGAGTAGTCTTTTAAATAAAATGTTCATTTGAACTGGCTTACATATCTTAATGTTTTCCACTTTACATAAGCAGCTAAACACACTCTTCAATATGTATTCATATTCTATTCATAATCTATCCTTTGGCGGCTCTGACTTTTGCCTTGTTGAAGATCACACTTTCACAGAACACAGCGTGGTTACCAGGATGAGCAAGGCTCGCAGGCTCACGGGCTCCCTCATCCACACACATCCTGCCTCCCCCAAAGGCACATGCTCATCGGCACCCTGAATGCTCCCCCAGTGATCTCAGACACACTCAAGGCTAAAGCTGCCCCTGACCAGCACACAATGGCGCATGTGTGAGACACAAGCATCTTCTTCACCTTCACATAGCTCTGCTGAGCCTTCTGGGCAGCACACTCGGACCTCACAGTGCACAGCGAGAACAGCCCACACAGCCTGGCCTTCGGTCGCCTCCACAGGGTCCACTCCACGACCACCCTGCCTGGAAGCCAGGGGTCTGTCCAGGATGGTGGGTCACACGCTCCATCACTGACGCCCATAATCTCGCTGCCTGGCCTTTTTCTTACCAAACTCTTCGAGAGCCTCAAGCTCTTCCGTCTTGATCACCGAACTCACAGTCACCTGCATGTGTGCCTTGCCTCTTAAGCTCTATTTCTTTTACTTTGCTGGACTGCCAGTGGCTCCAGGCCTTCAGCAGAGTTGCAGATGCCCAGCACAGCTGGCTCTTCTTGGTGAACAGCTCCCTGACCGTTGGCACTGAATGCTGCTGCCCCGTGGAATTTCGCTGGGTCCTCATTCCGCTCCCTCCTGCACATCTGTGAGTATCATGCTCCGCCATCCCTGGATCTCACTTGCGGATTTTAAGACCCAGTATCACGCATTCCACAACAGCTGGTGAATCCTTCCCCTGCAGCCCCTCCAGGCTGTTCCCAACACCCTTTCCTGCATCTCCCTCTGCTTCCATGCTGTCTTTTTCTATTTTCCCTGTCTTCGGAGGAAGGAGCCATTTCGCTCATTCCATACTCTATCCCCACGGTAGCCAACAGTAGTAGTCATATTCAAAATAGTCACAAACTATTGAATTACAAGGAAGGAAACTATTAGAACTGTCCTGTGAGCCACAGTCCCGATGTTGAGTGGACAGTGTACGCACAGGAAGGAGAACCAGTGTGCTGAAGAGAAGCTGCACTCCGTGGCCCCAGCCAGGAGAGGAGGCTCATGACACATCACGGGCTTCCTCACCGGGCGTGTGGATGAAACACAGCAACTGGGCACCATGGGTTCAGCCTCCGGAAAAGCGAAATCTTGCCACTTCTACCAACCTGAGCACCGGGAGGACATTGAGGAGAAACCGGGTGGCACTGAAAGACCGATGTCGCTTATTTCATTTATACGTGCAATCTAAACAGTCAAACGCATAGAAGCAGAGAATAGATGTGCTTAGCAGGGTGGGCCGGTGGGGCAGGGACTAAAGCTGGACGAGAGAGAAATTTCAACTAGGGTAGCAGGAAGGTGTTCAAGACGTCTAGTGCCTGCTGTGCCAATCCCTTAGTGCCTGGGCACAGTTGCAGCAAAGCGGGTGGCACTGGGTCTGCAGCTGGACACTCGGGGGGACCTTGGGAGGGAAGAAGGACAGTGAGAATTCTGCTCACAGCCTTTGCACACTGAGTTGCATCTCTGACCATTTGGTAATAGAAGCCCCCAACCCAGATTTCTCTAAGAGTGAGCAGGAAATCATCAGCTTCCTAGACAATTTCTAGTATGCTTAATTTTAACTTAATTAAAATCCATGCACATTCAAACAAATATAGTATTCGCCTCCACTTCCTATCCAAACTTCACGTCTAGCATCATCAAGTTATAAAATACCAGCTGCTCTGTGTTAATTTTATCCACAGATATAAGTCTGTTTAGGAAGAGTTGGTATACATAATCGGAATGATCAAAGCACAAAGTGTACCATTATCGACAGTAGCAAGAATTCACTTAAAATGCAAACGTTCAAACAACACCATTATTGCAGGAAGCGTTTCATCACAGGCATGGACTGCAGGGGATCACGAGCTAGTCCACGACAGTTTAGCAGATGAGATGCCCATGGAGCAGGGGGTCGGTGCCCCCAAGAGGAAGCACGAGTGATGGGCCTCGGCCTATTCTCAACAGCAAACTAAGCGATCAACGTGCAGCGGTGATTCTCAGGACACTGGAAGGCAGACCAGAGGCCTTGGGACAGACATGAGCCCTAACGGTGCCCTGCCTGCTGCACAGGGGGCGTGTCCAGGGCTCCGCGTGGGGAGGCGAGGCCGGGAGACGCGATGAGCTCCTTGGGTCAGAGTGGAACTGGGAGGTGGGGCCCCAGGCAGCCAGAGACTCCAGGGCAGAGTCAGAGAGCGGAGTGGGCCACGCGGAGGACAGACCGTCAGGGCCACAGTGCAGCCTGGAGCGGAGCTCCGAGCCTGGCACAGATGAAGAGCCTTCCTACCCACACCAGAGCCACTTGCTTGTGCTAGAGGGCACCACCTGCAGGGGCCACGCAGGAAGGAGGCAGTGCTGTCCAGCTTCCTCAAGCGTGCCCACTGGGTAGACAGCTCACCTGGCAGGCATTTGTCGAGTGAGATAATGAGACTTAGTTGAAAACTACGCTGGCTCCAACTAACAACCAGACCTGCAACATTTATGAGAACACAGCCAAGATGAAAAACTCCACAGCATTAGATAGACAGTCAAACATTAACACTGTGCATAGGGATAGCACAGTGCCATCCATGACGGGGCAAAAGCTAGGCGACTATCACTGACCAGGGAGAGGCGCAGACAATGACATCAGTAGATCAGTAGACAGTTGGAGAGAAATAAAGACATGAGGAAATTTTAAAGAGCCCAGTTGAACTCGTAGAAATGGCAACTATATAATAATGGAAACAACAATAGAACTGGCTGGAGCTACAGCAGACCATGCAGGAGAAAGGACTGGTTTATGACAACAACAGCAGAAACCACCCAAGCTGAGCAAAGAGGAAAAACGAAGCTTTAAAAATCAATGAACAGAGAACTGGTGACTTGTGAGGCAACTTCAAGTATCTATGATACATGACACTGTAATTTCTAAAGGAGAAATGATAGAGGGAGGAAAGAAAAAGTATTTGATAAAAAATGATGGATTGAATTTTTCTAAACTTTGTGAAACCCGTGAATTCAAAGATCCAAGAAGCTCATTAAACCCAAGCAAAAGGAATATGAAGGGACTTTTCTCAAAGCACACATTACTGAAAAGCTGTGAAAAAGGAGAAACATCTTAAAAGTAGAGAAATAAAAGGTGCATTGTGTACAGAAGAACAAAGCTCAGGACGACAGCTGATTTCTTCTTGGGGACTATGTAAGAAATGACTTTGACCTTAAATGTCTCATAAAAGCATCTTTCAGCACAACAGCGAGAGAGACCCCGGAGGCAAACTGAGGTCTGGGTTGTGCCAAATCCACACAGGCTGGCACAGACTGCAGGCCGCCGCTCTCACAGAGGCTATGGGCAGGGGCGCAGGATCTATGGGAAATCTATGTGTAGCTTAATTTTGCTCGGAACTAATAACTGCTCTAAAATACAGATTATAAGAACATGTAAAGTGAGTTAAATAAATGAACATAAAATATATAAGACTCGTGCATCCGCAGCTGAGACACGAGACAATCAGGTCACCGGAACTCAAAGCGTGTGCTGGATTTGCTCCCCGGTCTTCTCCTCCCGTCCTGTAGCCTGATGTCGGGGCCCCCCGATGGCCTCCACAGGGGCCCAGGCTGACCGGAAGAGGAAGCGCTCTTGGCACCTCTAGGACCAGGAAGGTTCTCCCTCCCCAGAAGCGTGAACTGCTGTGGAACTGCCGCCCGGGCACCGGAGGGGAGAGCGAGCACAGTGGGCGATGCCAGGCTCAGCGTCTGTCCCAAGCAACAGCCCAGGCACAGACCTCTGTGGGAGTCGTGTCTGTTTATACTGATGCAAACTGCTGAGATCACAGCCACTCAGGGTTCGGGACACGGGACCCAGGGCAGTGGGGAGCGTACCAAGGTGCCATGCGACGTGGAGGGAAATTTCTGTTAAATAATTGCACTGGAACAAGTCAAAGGCCCACACTGCAAATCTAAACTTCACTTTCAAATTGGAAAAAGCAGAACTGAAGAAATCAAAAACAAGAAGAAAGAAAATCATAGACATGAACTTAATGATTTTGATGTAAGGACTTGTTCAAAGAGAAAAGAAAAGAGACAGTAGCATCAAAAACTGTTTCTTTGAATACATACATTGATAAAACCCTAGCAATTCTGGCAAAGAGAAGATGAGAGAAGATGCGATCACTGGTATCAGGAGTGAAAGACAGGATGTGATACCCCCCTCCAGACATCCGCAGGATAGTAAGACACCACTGCAGACAGCTCAAGGAAATAGATCAATTCCTCAAAACCCACGAACTATCCAAACAGCCAAGATGACACAGACAATCTAGAAATTCCTAGAGTTCCTGAATGAATTGAATCCATAGCTTAATTCTTTCCAAATAGGAAATCTCCAGACATGATTGGTTTCACTTGCAAATTCTACTGAACATTGCAGAAGAATGAATGCTAACTCCACAAATCGTTTCCATAATACAGACAGGACGCCATCCTGGGGAGAACCTGCACTTTTGTCAACTAAGGCACATGAATGAACGTGTATCTTCGAAATATCTGAGGAGCTCTCACAACACAGTGAAGCTATCAGGTGAGACGTTGCAAGAAACTGTTTACTGCAGAAGAATAAGCCCGTGGTCAGCGGGCAGCAGCGTGAGTGAGCAGCGGGGGGCTGCTGAGTCCATCCGGAGTTCCCGCTGTGACCGGGACTCGCGCCTCCCGCCGCGGCACCTGCCGTGGGAACAGTCTCGCCGCCCGCCAGCCGTGCGCTGACCCTGCTCGCACCCACCGTCACTTTCCCGTCCCTCTCCTCACTGCTGTCCGTGCTCGATGGCTTCCAGGTCACTCCGCTTCTGCAGATTTTCGTGTGTTGAACACATGAAATGTTCCCTCGCGACTCAAGTTTCCATGTTCTGGGCAGTGTGGCCCGAGTACAGTCCAGACCCAGTGTCCCCCGAAGACTCAGGCGGCCGACACTGACGCAGACCTCGCCGGGCTCTGTGGAAACGCTGCACGTCAGCTCAGTCCACGCCGGATTAGCCTCAGTTAAGTCCAGCTTCCCTCCCACGAGGCCATCAAAACGGTGAGTCTGTGTTCTTATCCTTGGGGGAATTTCTGCTCCATGAATGGAAGCAGGATTGCAATATTCTTCACGATATTACAGAGGATGCTTTTAGTTAATTAAGCATTTCAAAAAAAATTAAGAGAGAAACACACAGTGCTACTTATTTCGATGTGAAATACAAGCCCTAACACTGGTCCATGATTATTAAATAGTTACTGCCAGGCGCCATCTCAGCATCTCTCTGTGTGGGGGGAGGGGCACTAGCGCGTGCCTCTGTTTCGAGGGGAGACGGGGTCCCTGTGACCCTGCTGCAGAGGTTCAGGCACAGTTACATCCTGCACTTTCACTCATCACACACTTGTACGGGATGTTTGTAACTATTGCGTCTCAGACACAAAATACAGAGCTCGGCTACGGAACTCCACAGACACTAAAACTCTGAATCCGCAAACCTCCGCTGGCCCCTGCTCTGCGGCCCCAGCTGACAGAGGAGGCCGCCCCCGCCCCGAGCAGCAGCACGGAGAGTCCAGGGAGAGAAATGGGCCGGACCGACCGGACCGTGGGGCCCAAGAGTGTCGGGAGGACACTGAGTTCCGCCCACGACACTCTGTGTGAGACGTGGTCTGAAAGGCGGAGACCACTCCGCCCAGCACCGTCCCGCGGGACGCAGCTCCTCGGCCACCTCAGTCACGGGGCTGGTTCGTGTGGCTCCCGGCTCCTTCCGCAGTCAAAATGAGCTCGAAAAGGTGAATTCGGAATTGACTGGGGGCTCTGAGGCAGGAGAGGAGCAAGCGAAAGGCCCTTGGAACGGCTTCCGATGGGCGAGGGTGGTGGGCAGGTCCGAGGCAAGAGGCAGCTTTCGCGGGGGACGCGTCCCACTGTGCCTTTCACTGCAATCAACTTTAAAATGTTAAACGCCCACTGGGTTTCACAATCCTACCTCAGACGGTGTCCTCTGCCGCAGTGACGGCCCTCGGCCAGCTCACCCTCGCCTCCAGCCACGTGGGCATCGGGCTGCGCGTCAGGCCCGTGGGATCCGACGGCCCCGCAACAGCTGTGCCAGCGGCTGAGAGCGGACCGCGGAGGGCTGGGGTCTGTGTCCCCGCCACCCCGCGCCAGGGACCCTCTCCCAGCTTTTGCGGTGGAGTCACGCGTGCATGGGGCGCCGAGGGGGTGGCTCCGAGGGCACGGCCGCCTCGCCCGGGGCCGGGGCCGGCAGCGTCTCTCTCAGAAGAGACACAGGAGAGCCCGCCGCTCCCCACCCCGGCACCCGGGAGAGGCAACGGGACGTGGGGAGACCTGGTGCAGAGGTGGCCGCCCACAGCCCAGGGGTCTGTGCCAGCCTCCAGCCCTGCCGCCCCTGGGAGCTCTGACTTCCGGCCCGCAGAGCGCCGGGGACGGAATGCACGGTGTGGACGCCCCGCCGGCAGGTTCTGAGTCGGCGGCCTGGGCAGGCAAAGGACGCGCCCCGCGGGAACCCAGGGCTCAGCCCACGGGTGGCGCGGGGCATCTAGGGTGCTTCTACAGAAAACAGAGCAAGGCGAGAACGTGGATGAGATGATCAGAAACGAGATTTTTAACTTCTGCAGATGGGACTTTTCACATGTACCTCTGCAAGGCAAGATCACCAAACCCGGGACTTGGATTCCTCTGAGACTGTATCTCTGGGCTTTAATTGACAAGGGGAATTAATCTCTGACTTTCATTTCTCACTGTGTACTTAATGAAGGAAGAAGATTTACCAGCACAGAAGTGTGGGCTGCTGGTTTTTCCTCTTAGAGCTGCTCCTGTTTCACCTTTGTCATTTATTCCGGCTGCAGAACCCTGACAGACTCTTCTGAACGAAGAGCCGAAGGCTTTCAGATGGACTTCAGCCAGACAAAGGCTCACGGTGGTGGGGACTTCAGCAATGGTGGAGCACGTGACTCCTCAGTGGCCCAGGGACAGCCAGGGACGCAGTGCTCGAGGAGGTGCGACAGGGCACAGTCTGCCCCGCAGAGGGGCCTCGGGGCTTCCGGGTGGCCAGCACTGCTGGGCGCAGGAGAGGCTCCTT
This sequence comes from Thryonomys swinderianus, assembly GCA_004025085.1. Taxonomy (NCBI): domain Eukaryota; kingdom Metazoa; phylum Chordata; class Mammalia; order Rodentia; family Thryonomyidae; genus Thryonomys; species Thryonomys swinderianus. The sequence continues at coordinate 18,619 of PVIC010014920.1, forward strand.
CTTCCTTTCTGTGTCCCCCGAGGCGGAGCCAGTGTGAGCCCGGCCGTTCTCAGCCTTCCGGACCTGAGGGCGGGTGACAGGGAAACTCAGCAAGTCTGTGGTCCGAGGGAGAGGAAGGCAAGTCTCGCCGCTCACGGACACAGCGCCTTCCAAGAAACACTTGTTTCCTTCTACTTCTCCCCCAGAAGCTGCGGGGCCCCGGACCCGTGCGCGGGCGTGAGAAGCACAGTGTGCCTGCTGACCTTCAGCCTTGCGCTGCAGGATCTCGCCGCTTGCCTGAGTGAGCCGCCACCTTGCTGGCTCTGTCCGCATCACACCGAGGGCTCCCCCCTGGGGTCACGTCTTTATTTCAAATCACTTGAGCTGGTCGGTCCGGGGTGTTTGTTTCACGGTTATTTGGAAGTTATCAAGGACTTTGACTTTCACATGTTTTGCAGAAGGCACAGTTCTCCGTTTCTGGGCATCACTTCCTTTCCTTTGAATTCATTCTCCCAAGTTCAGGTGAGCCAGCCTCCCCCGTCCTAGTGTCCAGCAGTGCTGCGGGAGCCTGGAGGGCAGGAGGGCACAGGGCAGGGCTGCCCGCGATTTCAGCACATCCACCTCGTGGCCTACAGAGAGCAGGCCAGCCAGAGACCCCCGCCACTGCCAGGGACTCCTCGCAAGTTGCGCCCTGTTCTCGGATATGCGGGCTGTTGCCGGTGGGTCCCGGTGACCACCAGGCCCAGGGAAAGCCCGTCTCCTACAGACGGGTGCCCTGGGAGCAGCGGGAGGCGTGGGCCCGGCTGGCGTCCCTTGGACGGCAGTTTCCATGTGGAAGGAGGGTGCAGGTGCCCACAGGAGCCACGAGTGTCGCAGAGAGAACTGAGACTACAGGAAGAGCTTGGCCCAGGCGCTGCTCAGTCCCCACAGAGGGCGCAGCCATGCAGACTACCGGGAGGATCGTCCACAAGGGGCAGCAGCCACCTTAAAGCGCTGCGGCTCAGAGCAGGTTACAGATGCCGAACTCAGGGCTGAGCCCTGGGCGCGGCGGCCCCCAGGGCTGGCGGAGACCAGCATGCTACAGCTGACGAGCCTGCTGCGACTCACGGCCTCGGTGACGGGGTGAGGGAGAAGGAAAGGGTGGACGAGGGCCTCGCGGGAGCCCAGCGGAGAGTGGGCAGGGGGGTCCGGGGCCAGCGGTGAAAGCCTCAAAGGCACCGCTGTCCTGTGACCCCGCCTGAGTCTGTCCCCGGGGACAGGGCCTCAGCCGCCCACTCTCGCGTGACCTGCGGTGTATGCTGCTTTCCGCCGCCACGGCCACACAGACCACACGGCCCGAGGCCACGGCACTTCCTGTCTGGCCCTGAGCCGCTCTGGAGCACTTGGTGAGGCACTGACGACCCACAGTCTGCCCGATCCGCCGAGCTGTGCTGGGGTTCAGAGGCTTCGGAACCTGCTCCAGCGGCCGCGCCCCCACGCGGTGTTTCCTTCGGGGACACTAAGCCCCCACCATCTGTCGTCCAGCCCTGCAGGACTTTGAGCAGAAAGATCGTCAGACTTGGCCAAAACTTGGAGAAAACGGACCCTTTGTCAAGTAAAGCTTTTAGAAGATTGAATGTCTACCAAGGCTGTAAATTTTATTTCTTTTAAAGGTGTACTGACAGTAGCTGGAGCAGACGAAAGTTCTGGAAGATCTAGGCAGACTCTGTCTTGGGGGAATCTTGCCTGCCAGTTTTAATCCAGTAAATGCAAGTGTGACCTCTGCCATCCTGTGCCTATTCCCAATTTAATATGCCACTATGTTTGGGCCCAGCTGTGTCGCTAGCCAGCCAAGTGTTTCCAATGATTTCTAAGCAGGATTCACCCAGCAGCACCCAAAAGGCAGCCTGGTAACAGATGCCTGGTGCACTCACTGGACAAGACTTCTTGCCCCTTTCAGATGGTTCATCGCTCTGAACGGCAGACCTCTCCACTCTGTGATATTCTCACCGTCCCAGCAAGCCCCCCGATGGACACCGGCGCCCAGGCCAGGCAGGGCCGAGACATGCCCCAGGCTCACGACCGCCCGACGCCCCCTGTACAGGACAGAGCAGCCTGTCTCTGCTTCCTTCCCATGGGGGAGGTCTGGGCTGGTGGACAAGGCATCTGCCTAGTGGAACAAGCCACAGTGCGGCGGCATCGTGTCCCCGGGAGCTTTGAGCATGGCAGGAAGCCCGCCCTACCCTGCACAGGGAGACCAGCCGCAGCGGACACTGAGACCAGCACGGGGCAGCCGCTGTCCCACACTTCCAGCCCTGCCACGGCAGCCTGGACCCTCAGAAGAGCCTCACATGACACTCGGCCACTAATCTCACCCGCACAGCGTGATCAGTGGCTGTTGGTGCCACTGCTGTCAAGAGTTGTAACACGGTAGTGGGTCACTGGGCCAGAGGGTTACACACCCTGCCCCGGGGTGGTTCACAGCACTGCCCATGGAAAGATCTCTCTCTAGCAGCCAATGCCAGTCTTGGTCAGTGTCTGCACTTTGCTATGGGGTGAGAGACAGCCAGGGGCCTTTGCCAGCATCAAAACACCCATTCTGTGCCCTTTTCCCTCTGTGCAGCAGGAACGGGTCCTGGACCCAGAGTGGTCCCAAAGCCCAGACCCCAGCATGGAGTGAAGACGAGATCAGGGCTGACTTGAAGAGAGCTGTGTATGAAGCTCAGCGCGCCGGCCACTTGAATGGACTCGTGGTGACGGCTCTGGCCGTGTCTGTGGATGACTGACGTGTGGACCGTACAGACCGAGGGGAAGACCTGCCCTGGGTGTAGGTGGCACCAGCCAATAGGCTTGAAGCCGGGATGCAATGAAAAGGGGAAGAAGCAGGAAGTCTGCCCTTTTCTTATTTGTAGAAACTCTTCCTTCGGGCGTCACCTCTGGTCCCTGTCCCTTCAAACTTCCACTAGGTCCCCAGCTCTCCTGTGGACAGGTGCCCACTCTTGTTTCCTCAAGCCTGACTCCCTGGGGGCCACTGTGAGCCGGCCAGTAAATCCTTTACATATATTACATATATTAAATCTTTCTCTAGTGAACCCTAATGGATACACAGCACTATTTCTAGTACTTTTTCTCTGCAGTGCCAGGGATGGAGCCTAGGGCCTCACACAGGCTGGGCAAGCGCTTGCCACTGAGCACCCCCAACCCAGCTTCCCTGCGCTGCTTGGGAACCCCGTTCAAATGGGGCCGAGAGAGAAGTAAACCCTTATTGCTACCAGCCACGGGTTGGGGCCTTTCTGTTGTGCAGCACGTTTGTGAAAGGTCAGTCTGACCCCATCGTCGGCAAATCACCTCGCAAACAAGGACCCTGAAGAACAGGAGCGGCACCCGAGGGGAGTCAGGCCGCCCCCCCTCCGCACAGCTCGGGGCTGGGCACTGCCGCTCACTAGGGAGGCCTTCCTCGAGGCTGGCCTGTGGCTGTGACCCCAGCACTCTGGGAGGCTGAGGCAGACACCCAAGGCCGAGC
>PVIC010014920.1:22199-35985 GCA_004025085.1 Thryonomys swinderianus
AGGGGAGGGGAGGGGGAGGGGAGAGGAAGAGAGAGGGAGAGAGACAGGAGAGAGGCAGGACGCCCTCTCCTCAGGCGGTCCTTACGAGGAAGACAGCCGGGGAAGGTCAGGGTGCCCTCGCAGGACCACACCTACCCTCCGCTGCCCCTCTCCAGGGCGGGCTGCTGTGGCTGAGCTTATGGTTAGAAATTCAGTCAAGTCTTAACTCCACCCACCCCGGTGACGGGTCACACCTGGCGCCTGCAGCCTCCTGGGCACGGGCCGCTCTCTGTGCGCCTGGCAGTCTGTTCTCTCCCCAGGCTGAACCCACAGTCCCATGGAGCACATGCAGGGAACCCTGGCCCTGCACCAAGACATCGGAACAGGAGCCTCTGGAGGAAGCCAGCCCCCCGGGAGGATCTGCGGGGTGGACAGTGAGAAGCTGGACGGGACCATCGCCCCGCTGCATGCGCCTGTCACTGTGGCATCTGCTGTGCCTCAGAAAGAGCGAGGGCCATCGAAGGAAGACATTTGTTCCGAACCACAGAGCGGGCTGTGCCCTCCCCCTCCCAGCAAGAGCTGTGTGTAACCACATTCCGTTTGCGTGCTTGGAGTCGGTGCTTTGCCAGACGTCTGCCACCCTCTAGCAGTTAGGGTGGCAGGGCCAAGAAAGAAAGAGAAGTGAGGACCCGCGCTGGGCACGGGCTGACAGGCCCTGCCCCTCCGCTCACTGCCCTGTCCCCTCCGGCTCTGGCTCCACAGTAGGGCTCCCTGCCGGGCACCGCAGTGTACAGGGAAACCTGAAATCCTGCCCTTGACCCAGCAGGACGCGGGCTGCTTTATTTCAAGTTCTGTAGACCGGATCCCCCACCAGTCCTTGCACGGAAGCAAGTCAGCAAACCCTCTGCTGCCACTGGGCTCAGGAGACAAGGAGACCCCCGCTCCGGCTAAGGGGCTGCTGAGGGGGGGCAAGGGTCGCCTCAGAAGCAGCCTTTCCTGTCCCTGCTCCTCTGTGGGGCTTTTTAGTCAATACACTTTGAAAGTCATCTCTGCAGAAATATTACTTTAAATTGAACAGCAATTAATCTGCAATGCCTGGCTCATTCTGCCGCTCTTTATGGAATGCCGAGAACACACAGCCTGTGGCTACGGAAGCTCCTCGCCTGGAAGGGCCACGCCTAGGGAGAGACGCGTGTGCCGGAAAACCGCATTTATGACAAAAGACAGTAAGTGCATGTTGTACTTAATTCCAGTTAGTCCCGATGGAGCAGATACTCAAATGCAAAGGGCAACAGTAGGTCTTTTACCACCACTGCGGTGCACAATGTCACACACGCGGAACGCCCTCCTGTGGAGGTGAGGTGCCCGCGCCGGCCTGCGGGAGAGGCGCTGGGAAACCTCCTGTGGCACTGGGGACCACACTAACCCGGCAGCCTCCGCAGGCTCCCTTCGCAGCCCGCGGGACGCCACGAGCCCAAAGACAGCGGAGCAAGCAGAAGAAACCGTGCTTTCTTACTCAGCAAGGAGATGGCTCCGATTTCACCTGCAGACACGATGCCCGAGCAGTGCTAAAACCGCAGGTCCATAAAGGCCATTCGGCAACTGTGGTGACTCTGCACACTGGGACGCAGCGAACTGAGGGGGCCCCGCCCTCACACCTCCACTTTGGTTACCGAAGCTCTGGCCGCTCAGCACTGCCTGGGGAAGGGCCTGTCCCCGTGGCTGGGCCAGGACTCCCGGCGGGCTGTCTGCTCCCTGGGACCCCTCGAGGCACCTGCCCTGACCACGGCTGGGTGAGGCGCTGCACCTGTGTCTGGACAACGTTTGGGTGACTCTGCACTGGTGCTGGGAACCGTTGCCCCAGGCGATGCTGGGAAGGGCGACGGTCCCATTAACCAAGTCACAGGGACCAAGCCCACCCACCCCCACCCCAGCAACGCCGCCGCTGGAGAAGCTCACGTTCCTCCAGATCCTGGCTCTCCATCAGCAGCCCACAGTCGATCTGGAAATCTTCTCTACCCTTAGGTAGGAGTGGGTTTAAAACTCAACTCCTAAACCACTCGTATTTAATGGGGTTTGAGGGCTGAGCTTTAATAAGTAAACCCCAATGTGTGAGAAATATATAGTCCGTAAAAAGAGACACCCCTAGAGACAATGAATGGATTCTACCCAGAGAATAAAACCCAAAGGAGAGCCTTAGTGGCCGTGATTGGTGATCCCTACCTCAGCTCCTACCCAAATGGACAAAGCATGAGCCCACAATCAGCTCTGCCGGCATAGACCTGGAACCCCAGCAGGCTGGGGGCTGGGCGGGAGGGTCACACATTAAAGGCCAGCCTGGGCGACACAGTGACTTGAGGCCAGCCCCCAGTCTCAAAAACCCACTTTATTCCTATGCAACACCAAACTTCGCAGCTTCTCCTTGCAAATTAAGAGATGTGGTGTCTCCTAGCTCCGTCCTAAGCGTCTGCTAAGTCCGTGTCTGCCTGAGCCGCGCATGCTGCAGGCCGACTGCTAGGGTTGCAGGGGGGGCGGGGGCGGGGCGGACACACCCACTTCTGACGAAATTCTATCAGCCCCGTGCAATGTGCGGCTTGGCAAGGCCCACGCGATGTTTATCTTCTTTTATCTTTGGAAATTCACCAAAATGGATAATGAGTAAATGCTACTATTTTTTTTTCCTACAGAAACAAGTATTGAACTTAGAGTTTTCAATGGAGATGTTGTCCTGGGACATATATTTTAATTTAGTGATTTTAGTTTTTTTGTTTGTTTTTCATTTAGCAGCTTCTTCAAATATTGATTCACAGTGCATTCATCAGCTGAGTTTAAAATAAGTTTGAGAGGGCCGGAGGGTTAGCTCAGTGGTTCCGGCGCCTGCCTCGCAAGCACAAGGACCTGAGTTCGATCCCCGGTAACCACATATAATGCCGGACGTGGTGGCTCACGCCTGTCATCCCAGCACTCGGGAGGCAGAGACAGGAGGATTGCTGAGTTCATGGCGGCTTGCCTGGGCACCATAGTAAGCTCAGGGCCAGCCTGAATTACAACGCGAGACCCTGTCTCAAAAAGCAAAAAAAAAAAAAAGTTTGAGATCCATGGCCTATTACACTACAGCACACAGTGCATCTGTGGCCCTAGTACAACTCTGGACAGTTATAATATTGATATTATTTTACAGTATTACTTACATTATTTACTTTAGGACTAAAAAGTACTTTCCAGTTTTCCTTCTGCTCATCCCTTTTTAATGTTTTGAAAACCTACATGGTCATTTTCTCCACGATCAACACTAGTGTCACCTGAAAAGTCACCTCTCACCCCCGCGGGCTCCTTCCTGGAATCCTGTGACCCTCTGTCCTGCCCCGTCACTAACGTCTGTGCGTGGCCGTCGCTGGAAGCGCATCGGTCTCTCTGTCTGTGGAACAGGACGCTCCCCGACAGTGTGGGTCCAGCCAGGCCGAGCGCCCAGACCAGAGCAGCCCCCACAGCACGTCTCTGCAGACAGAGCCAGCTTCATTCCCTGCGGCCTTCAAGAGGGTTCCACCCCGGGCAATGTCCGCTTGGCTACGTCAGGCTCGGGGCGCTGATCAAATACAGATCGGCCGAGCAGATGCACAGGGAGAGGCTGACGTGGCTCTTGGGGCTCCCTGGGGCTGCCTGCGACACTTCGCTGGGGCCGTGCTGGCCTCAGGGAACGAGGCCTTTGCTGGTGTCCCCCGCTCACGGCTCACGGCTCACGGCAAACATCGTGCTTTTGAGATGGATTTATCAGAAAGGGGTCAACAAACTTTCCTAAGGGACAAGTCGCACCCTTGCGTGGGGGACCCTGAGGACGCCGTGTATCGCAGGACACCCACGACCCTGCGCCCCTCGGGGGAGAAGCCGCACCTCCGTGTGCCGCTCTCCAGGACCGAGGCCCCCGGGGCAGGAGTCCGAGGCCACTGCCCTGGCACCGCTTGCCCTGGTAGAGGCCGAAGACTGACTTGTATTCACTTGGCGATGTCTCAGAAAGTTTAGTATTAACAAACTTACACAAGCTTTTCTCGTCCTGCAGGGTGTGTACATTTCTGGCAGAATCTATCTCTATTATGTCATCTGTAACTATCTATGTCACGTCTTGACCCGTTTCTTTCTCCTCCTCCTCCCTGAATCCCCCGTCTCCTCGGCCTCTACAGACTCGTAGAAATCACACAGTGAAAGGAACAGGAAAATGCCTTCCTAAGTTCTCTCCTCAGTCAGATGTGCGCACTCTCACGTGGGTGCCATCGGTCTCTGCGGCGGGCTCCCCGGGACAGGAGAGCCCAGCGCAGCCGCGGCCGGCGCCAGTACCTGGACAGGAAGTCGGAGAAGGGGAGGCGCACAGGGTAGCCGTGGCGGAAGGCCTTCACCAGCTCCAGCACGCCCAGGTACTGCAGCTGCGCGGACACGCATGCCGGGTCGAAGGTGTCCGGCAGCTGCGCGGCGTTGGGCTTGATGCAGTGCACGAAGTGGGGTGTGCAGCGCTGCAGCCTCTCGGTGAGCTCAGCCAGGGACCTCTGTGGAGGGAGGAGGGAGAGAGCGCTGTGGGCCGGGCTGGGCGCGTCGCTCCGGGCCTCAGGGTGCAGAAGGGGGGTCTCCGTGAACCGCCCTCCAGGCACAGGGCTGGGAATCTGAGTTACCCACCCTGAGCTGAGACGCCACGGTCCCCGGGGCTCCTCGGTCCAGCCTCTGAAGGAAGGCGGACGTTCCTTTCTTTTTGAATAACTGTAATGAAAAGGAGAGAGAGACAGAGAGAGGAGGGAGAGGGAGAGGGAGAGGGAGAGGGAGGGAGGGAGGGAGAGGGAGAGAGAATCTATTTTACTAAATTCCGGTTCAGCAGGAAAAGAATAAATAGCACCTTAACCCTAAATCCATACAAATTATAGTGGCGGCTCAGTTCACAACCTGATTTTTTCCACAGTTCTGGCCGCAAACCGAGAATTGAATAAAACTCGGTGCTAGGTTTGGTCTTGGCTGTTGGTGGACTGTGCTTTAGTTCCTGTCCACTCCAGCGTGCGGCCAGAGCCGCAGAGGCACCGGGTGCTGCGGAGCGCACAGCCACCGCGGACCAGCCCGCGAAGCAGGCGATGAAGCTCAGGGCCACACGCTCTTCCAAAACGCAGCTGTGGGCTGCGGAGAGGGGGTTCCCTGAAGCGCCCGGGTGCCTTGAGCCTTAGCAGACGGCTGTCCGTCAGTCAGTCCTGCGCGGGCGGGCAGCACCCACTGGGCTAGATACAGACCCTGCCGCACCTGGGACGAGGAGGCCACTGTGGTCCCCGAGGACAGCGTCCACCGTTCGAATTACCACGCAGCGTCCCTCACCCGGCGCAGAGACACTGTTTTATGTTACAGAGACTTGACATTGTAATATATCAGACACCAGTATTTCTGACAGTTTGCTCCCTTGCTACAGGTTTGGTGCTTTCTTACCCTTTTTTTTTCCTCTTTGTTTTTCTTCTTTTGAACTACTAAAATGGTTTAGTAAGTTACTCCTCTGTGAAAATGACAATAGGCTATAATTATCCATGTCTTTTAAAAGAAAAAAAGTTATATGTACCAAAGATTAAATGATAACAGAGATTTGCAAATCAGCAGAGACGAGGCCAATGTGTGCAGGTGAAGAGGCAGAGGTGACTCATGAAATTCCACCGGGTGCTGAGAAGCCTGGTTCACCTCACACAGCACAGGCTGCAGCCGAGCGCTCTCTGATCCACGGTCATCCTCTTCAAATAGGGACGGACGAGAAACAATTCTAGTCGAGCGCCCTATCCCTTCAGAGCTGTCGCCGTGATGATCACTCCCGTCCATCCACGAGCATGAACTCCGGAGCCGGCGCGATTAATTGCGAGTGACAAGGTGGTCAGGCGACGCCAGGGCCTGGCGCAGCCCGTTTTCGGGTAACCACAGTGTGAGGGCGGGTAAAAGTCTATTTTCTGCGCCTCAGGGGCGTGCTCGATGAGAGGAGGAAACGGGGATGAGGAATGGAACACTTAAGGGACAATCATAATAAATAAATCTCCACCCCTGAAATTGAACGCTCGATTTCCCTTTCCGAGCGGAGGAACGACTGTGAATTATTTCTCCCTTTTGCCGTTCTTTAGGGAAAAGACTAATGGCCTCCAGGCCTCATAATGTTTAATAATTGAGGTTAAAAATTACAGTTTAGAGATGTGCCGAGATTTCTGGCTCTTGATCTGCAGGATGATTGAGAAAGGAAAGCCAGGAAGTGCCTGAGAGCCCCAGGGGAGACCACGTCCTCCTCACCGGCCTTTGGATGTAAAACCCGCCGCCCCTGCAGTGAGACCAGCCACTTCCAGAACAAGCACCTCAGAGGGTCCGGTTCCCAGATCCGAGGGGGGAAGACACGCTCTTCCTTTCTGTCTCTGTGTATACACACACACACACACACACACACACACACATACTCACACCCCTGCCACTTTCAAAAAGAGTTAATTTTAATTATGCTTTTATTTTAATTGAAAGCTCACATATATTCCAGCAAACTGCAGCAATTGCATTCCTAAGATGGATGGATAGTCCTGAGCACCTCCCAGTTCTAATTCTATAGTGTTGGTTAACATACGCAAAAGAGAAAGAAAGAAAGAAAGAAAGAAAGAAAGAAAGAAAGAAAGAAAGAAAGAAAGAAAGAGAGAGAGAGAGAGAGAGAGAGAGAGAGAGAGAGAGAGAGGGGCTGGGCTGTGCGCTGCAGTATGGCACTGGGTTCCTGAGCCACCTGAAAGACTTGATCATATGCCCCTATTGCACTGAAATAGCTCTTTCCAGTGCTTTTCATTCTCTTTAGAAGTCTAATGGTTGGGTTAGATGTGCGTTCACACTCAGTGGGACAAGTACGGTAAAAATGAGCATAACATGAAAATAAGCAAGAAGTCTACAAATATGCAGTGAAGACAGTGAGGTCCCTGGGGAACAGGCTCCGTCCATCACAAAGCAGCAATCGACTGCCCAGAGAAGCAGACCTCAGAAATGATTAGCATCAGCAGGATGAGGCAGCTCGGTTTCTTTCCTCTCAGCCTCCGGCCCAGAAGTTCTCCCCATTCATCAAGAAGACAGTCGCCGAGATGAGACACAAATAGGGCTGCACAGGCCCGGAGAGAAGGCGTGGCCGGGAGCTGGGGGCTGAGCCTGCTCGGGAGACCACGCCCTGTACCCCGCCCCTCTCTGCAGGGGGACGGCATCTCTTTCTTTAATTCTTTTATTTCAGTTAGTATTCAAAATTGTGCTTTTCTTAAAAATATAGACAAGCACCCTTGAAATGGGGTGAAAAGCACCCGAAAGCACCTACCTTCCTCAGCTCTGGGTAACTCTTGTTTTCCTGGATACCTGACGAAGTCGTTGGTCTCTTGCCAAGTAAGGCCGACTTGTGTCCCCGGAATTTACAGGGCGGGTGGGAAGAGATCAGGGAACCCGTCTGCGACAGTTTGGACTGGAACAGATGATTGATCACGACATTTTCGCTGGCTAGGAAGTCAGAGAGGAAGGTCGTCAGGGCGCGAATATTAAATGCGCTCCTCCCAGGAGAGCCTCAGCCGGACAGCCCGTACAGGGGCACGTGCCTGGTGGGCGTGAGGAGGGGCCCCTCCCCCGGGACCTATCCATTTCCTCGGCTCTTCACACAGCGCCACAGAATCTGACCTTCACTCGCCCTTGGCCGGCTGTCCTGACCCGGGCTCTCCCTCGAGCTCCTGGACTGAGGTCTCCTCCTGGCAGTAACCATGGAATCTTTCTCCTCAGACATAACAGGCTTTTCTGCACCGGCTGAGTCATGAAGAATTATGGTTTGTGTTGGCAATTTCTCCTTCCCGGAAATCACCAGCCGACATGGAAATCTCCAGACTGCAGCCTGTTTGGAGCGCAGAGCACCTGCAGGCGGTGCTGCCTCTCTGGCTCTCTACGGTTAAGGGTGAGACAGAGGAAACTGTCCCTTCCGTGACCAGCCAGGTGAAGCAAGCTAGGACACCCGGGTTGGGGTCACGTCAAGCTAACTAACGGTTTAGGGACTGGACTCCTTTCCTGACCGCTCAGGGAGAAACCAGGGCTTGGCCGAGTGAAGTCCGGATGACAGATTTGAGTAGCACAGTGAGAACACATCAAGGGGCAGTGTATGGAACAACTGGCCATTAATTTAAAAAAATAAACTACTGGTGTCATGAAAACCAAAGACTAGGAGCTGGGGATTTAGCTTAGTGGTTCCGCACTTGCCTGGCAAGTGCAAGGTCCCAGGTACCACATAAAAGAGAAATAAAACAAAACAAAAAAGACAAGATGGAGGACTGTTCAAAATTAAGGAAATTCATAAGGAAATGGTAACTGCAATAAATGATCCCAAATTGGTGGAAGTCACCCTGAAAGCTTTCTGCATTGATAACTGTTCTTCACATGTGAAACCACTTAAACAGTTAAATAGCAAGCATATCACAGAGGCCACTTAAGTAAAAATAATTACATACTCATCGCTTATACATGTAACAGGCTAGCACATAAGTGAGGCCATAGGTCCAGCGTATTATTCTTCTTACTGAGGAAATATGTCCCTCAATGAGACGAAAGCTCTAGACAGATATGATTATGGACCAGAATATACAGTTGGCCGGTTTCTGTGGCTTCTTCGCTGAGACACAGAGAGGCAGCTGGACGGGCCACGCTGCCCACCGTGGGCAGCAGCATCGGGACGAGAAGGGGGAGCAGCCCTGAGCCGTGGCACGAGGAGGCCTGGTGCCCTCTTGCTTCGGCCCTGGCGAGGGTCCCGGGAAGGGCGCGGTGTGGCTTTCTTTCCTGCATGAGGGCTCCCCGGGACCGTCCTGCTGCCGTCGCGCTGTGTCTGCCGTGGTGGGCGGCACGGTCACAGACACCATGGTACCACAGTGCCGGTCAGCGAGAGAGTCCACCAGACACCCGTGGACACGCAGTGGGACACAGAAGTGGCTGACCCTACTGACAGCAAAACCTGCTCTCTCCTACTCTCCCGGGCCACTGCCAACTCGGTACTGGGCTCTTTTTCTTCCTCTGGGTCAAGTATCTTTAGACTCAGCAGCAGCGGGGTGCTGGCTCCACAGCCTGCACCTCAGCACCTGGCGTCGCCAGGCGGTGCGACCCCTGGACGCGCTCTGCTCGGAGGGCTGCAGCGGCCCTGCCTCCGTCTCCGCCCCGCATGTCAGGACGGTGCGAAGGCTGAGATGAGCAGTGGAAGCCAAGCACTCAAGAAAGTGCTTAGAAAGTGGCTTGTTAATTAGCAATCCTATTGCTTGTAATAACTTCCTGGGGCTTCCGAGGAATATCCTCAGGCCCCTACAGCACCACTGCATCCCAGGATCCTTTGCCTGTGTGACAGACAGAGAAGCAGCTCCAGCCTGGGGCCGAGTACAGACTTCGGTGTGTGACAGTGATGGTGGTTACTCTGGAACACAGCCGTGTCCACTCGTGTCACACAGAGCGTGGGTCTTTGTAATAGGACAAAGGTTGAAGCGTGTATTCTCTGCCCTGATGAGCAGACACGTGTCACCGCCTGTATACACACTAAAGGGTACGCGGCCCTGGGTTCAGAGCCCACACTGCAAAATGAATAAACAACCCCAGCAAAAAGAAACACACATTAAAGTGCATTGTAAATTATGTCATTTTGTTTAGATAAAACATAATCAGCTGTGTTTTCTTGGAACTGGTTGGTGAGTGTGCACAAACCCCCACTTGAAATCAAGGCGCTTACACAAAACGCCAGTGTGCTGGCCCTGTCGTTCCCAGCCACCCTGCCTGTGCGCACGCTGCGCTGCCAGGAACATGAGCCTAGGAAGTGCCCGTTCTGAACGCGCCGCACGCTCGGTCTCCACAAAAGATAAGGCTCAAAAGAAGTGTGAAAAGTCACAGCTCACGAAACCACAGACTGGAGTGAAGCTGTTTTCTCCAACACCAGTCAAGAGGAGCCATCAGTTCAGCTCTTTCTTTCTTCACGCTGTGCCCCTTCCACACTGTTATCATGGGCCTCGGCTCTGAGGAGTCACAAGAGCTGTGGGTCCTTCGGAGCAGGCGATGTGCGCCTGTGAAAAATGGCACAGCCGTGGTGCTGGCCAGGGCTGGCGCAAGCCACCGGCTCAGAGGCGCTGCCCTCGGCTCCTCACGGAGCTGCCAGTGCTTCTGCTCCTGGAGAAGGGGAAGGGAGAGAGGAGAAGGGCTCCCCGGGGCCAGGAGCAGTCCTGAAGACACAGCCCTGGCCTGCTCAGGGCTCGCTGGGAAGCCCGCACCACCGCCGGGCTGCCGTCACGAAAGCCAGGGCTGGCCGAGGAGGCCTGCATGTGCGGGTGTGTGGTATATATAAATCTAGTGCGCAGGTTCACACAGAGTGTAGAGTTACCGTCGATACACATATAGAGCATTGGTCCCCACTAAGAAGTACCTGTTAGGGCTGGAGGGTTAGCTCAGTGGTTCCGGCGCCTGCCTCACAAGCGCAAGGTCCTGAGTTCGATCCCCAGTAACCACATACAATGCTGGGTGTGGAGACTCACGCCCACCAGCAATCAATACCACATACCACAGTGCTGGGTGAGGTGGCTCATGCCTGTCATCCCAGCACTCAGGAGGCAGAGACAGGAGGATTGCTGAGTTCCAGGCTTGCCTGGGCACCATAGTGAGCTCAGGGCCAGCCTGAACTACAAAGCGAGACCCTGTCTCAAAAAAAAAGAAGTACCTGTTAAATCTATACCTATATAGAGACACACATATGTATGTACACACACATCTAAATTTCCCTTCGTGGGCATTAAGACTTTATAACAAAAGCGCAGAAGAGTAAAACCCTGTCCCTAGCTGTGCTGCAGGCATCGTAAGTAATGAAATTCACCCTCTGTGGCCTAAATAACTTGGGAACCATATTCATCTTCATTAGTCTTCACAGAAAAGCTTTTATATATTCACACCACTGAACTGGTAAAGGTGTTTTACATTCCTATCTGCTAAAAGCTTAGTTAAACTGTGGTTTCTTCTGGACTCCGAATTAAATTGTAATGAATGTATAGTGTGGCAAGACCCATTCTTTATTATTCTGGGCATCAGGATGTAAAAGATATTTCAATTATCCTTTAGCTGGAAGCATATTTTATAGGAAAATATTCAGAGGTAGAGAAATAAAGAATGGATGACATTTAAAGCAGGGTAGGGGGAAAATCAACTTACTTTTCATTACAAACAGAAGATTCTGTGAAAGACAGTCTTTATTTTTTTCAATCGCTCCAGCAATTTCATACATTACCTATAATAAGAGAAAATAGCATGATTACTAAGGATTAATCATCACCATGACAATACTTTCCTTTAAAGAGTAACCTGAGTCAGCCGCAGGCGTCGGTGACTCCTGTGCTGGGGTTGAGGCTGTGCACAGGCCTCTGGCTCCTCCCGCGCCTGCGCCTCACAGCACGGAGTGGGGCTTACAGCCATGGGTCCCCTTTATTCCTGTGGAGCCCCCAACTCACAGGAAAACCACTGAGCCCAGCAGAAAGACGCGCAGCCCCAGGGATGGAGGTGGACTTCGAAGTGCGAACACCGGGGCCCCAGAAGAGGGTTCTGGCGGGTCCTGTGACAGCTGCGTCCCTGGGGTCTTCACCTTGGGAACAGGCAAGGGTGCTCTGGTCTCCCAGCGCCATCTGCACCTGAGTGCTCACACCGCTTGTGACCTGTCGGCTGCCCAGTGTGCGGTGGGCAGGGAGGACACGGCTCCGTCCCTCGTTGGAGCGCAGGGTGGGCTCCCGACTGGCTCACGCAGAGCCGGCCCGGACAGAGGCCTCTCAGACAAGCTCACGGCCCAGCGCCGACCTCCGGCAGACACGCCCAGCGCAGAGCCCTGCTCAGGGTCCCAGATGTGCCCGAGGCCCTTCAGCACCAGCAAGGAGGACTGTCTGCCAAGGATCAAACCCAGTTCTCCTGCCACAGGAGCCCACAGGGGAGGGATGCAGACACTCGGTGCCACTTACCCCAGTTCCGACCCCGGTCTCTGCCAGCCTGTGCCGCCTCCCTCTGGCAGACCCGCCCTCCTTCCCATGGGAGTCTCCGCGGCTCCTCGAGGAGCCTCCCCCTCCCCCGACTCCCTGCAGCCCCCAGGGCCACCGAACTGTAGGGCCAGGCCGGCAGCTGTGGGCACCTGTGCGCCGCCTTCCTCCGCCAAATGCAGAGCCCCAAGCCTCACTGGCGGCAGGACGGTGCCCAGCGCCGGGCCCAAGTGGCGCGTGGAATCCTTGACATCAGCTACCAGTTTGCACTGCGGTCGTGCGCCGGCTGGACCAGGGGTCCCGGCCCGCCTCCTGTGACACCCCGCTGGAGCCTCCAGGAGCCGGGAACCATGTTCGCCTTCTGAAGTTTCTGGCCTCAGGTTTGCTCACTCTTAGTTGGTGACCATACTTCTTACTTCAAGGGGAAACAGGGCTCTCCCTGGAAAACCTGAGTCTCCTCAGACAGCTCCTCCTGGTCCCTGCGGTGCCTCTTCCAGGTAGGAAGGGCGCCACCTAGGAGATGCCCCCTTCCCCACGCGCCACCTTCTCTGCCTTGACACTGGCAAAGAAACACTTACTATTTGGATGGGCAAATGCTCAAAAAGACCACGAACTGCCCTCTGCCGCCACACTTCACCCCCACCCAGGCTGGCATCTCCTGCTCAGGACCCCTGCACCCGGCCCACCAGGCCTCCTCTGTGTGCCCGACCTCAGCCTCACCTGGTCCCTGCGTGGGGCTCTAGCGATGCCGAAGGAGGCACGCAGGCACACGCACACAGGCGCACACGCACACCTGGGCCTCCTGGCTCGCGCTGGCACACCTCTTGCTACCTCTGCTCATGCGCTGTGCCCTTCACCCCCCCGGGCAGCTCCCTCCCTCCGTGTGCCCTGGCAGGGGCGCTGCACTGCAAGTTAAACACCTCTCTCCCCGGCACATCCACTGTGTACCTGGTGAGCTGATGGGCATTTTGTTGTTTCATGACCAGACTCAGCCGCCGCTAACCCTGAAATGATGCCAGGGGTACCCCTCATGGAGATCATGAGTTCCGTGAGTTTCTGATACTTGGTCTCCATATCTAGACGCAAAACTCAGGGTTCCCACTAAAACTGCAGTTCAAAGCCACCGGGCAGCAGCTTCAGTGGCTAAGCTGCTACAGAGTCCTGAGGCTGCTGGCACGCTCCAGAGGGCAGCTCAGGGTGTGCAGGCGCCTGGTGAGCTGGGCACTGGCCGAGGGTGAGTCACGGATGGTGAGCGTGAGGACTGGCTCCTGGCGCCGCGCTCTCTGGGGTCTGCCAACCCCGGGAGCCGCTGAGCCTACTCCTAAGATGAGGGTGCTGGCGCGGGACGGGCAGCTCAGCACACGTGCGGGGCATCCAGGACGGTCACCGCTGCCGACAGAGCGAAGGGATGCCCCATGCCTGGCGGGCAGTGCTGGCTCCTGACACGTGGCTGCAGGGGGCATTTTGTTCCACGGCTACGATCAGGTGTCTGGGCAGTGGCCTTGGCTCAGCCTTGCCTTGTGGGCACCGTGGGCCTCCGCACGTGGGCACTGGGTGGTCTGTGCATCTTGGCCTCTTCAGTGTGCAGAGCTGAGAGACATTCACGTGCATGCATGCACACACCGCTGGACACACGCACACACACACTTTCACTGTTCTCTTAAAGTACAAATGGACTCCAAACTTGACCTTTTAACAATCACAGTGCCCCAGTCAGATGCAGTTTACTGCTGGACTTGTTGAAGAGCATTTAAAAATCTGAACAAATGACGCCAGTTCATCCCCTGGAA
>PVIC010014921.1:0-35926 GCA_004025085.1 Thryonomys swinderianus
CAGGCTGGCCCTGAGCTCACTATGTAGCCCAGGCAAGCCGCCGCAAACTCAGCAATCCTCCTGTCTCTGCCTCCCGAGTGCTGGGATTACAGGCGTGAGCCACCACGCCCAGCATTATATGTGGTAACCGGGGATCGAACTCAGGTCCTTGCGCTTGCAAGGCAGGCACCGGAACCACTGAGCTAACCCTCCGGCCCAGCGATGTTGCTTTTTTAAGAATGAACCCACAGCCTCAGACCTGTGAGGCTGCTGGTCTCCCAATAAAGTGTACCCCTGATGCAATACACACATACACGTGCATGCTCACACACATGCACACGCACCAGGGTTGAACTCAGTACCTCACGGTGGCGCCACTGAGCTCCCTCCCTGGCCCTTCCCTGCAGCATCAGTCTGGTGACTGAGTCCCTGTAGCTGCTCCTTACCCTGCAGTGTCCTCTTGTCCTTGATGTCACTGCTTCACTGATCTGCCACGCGTGTGCGGCGCGCCCTGTGTACCACACGCCCCCTCTTCATTGCCAGCAGAGTCTCTGCACGATTTAGGTCTGCCCTGAATGCCGGGTGGTGGTGCGTGGCTTGGTGTAGATGCAAGCAGAGGCGAGGTGGGTCCATGATGTCCAGAACTGTGTTTCTCAGGGAAACCTGCCCCACTGTGCGCAAACAAAACCCTGTGAAGTATTAGAAGGAGGAAAATCTAAGGTGTCTGCATGGAGTTTCATCCCTCTGAGGTAAAGTCCTTGGTGTGGAACTTGGATAAAAATGGCGGACGAGGAAGAAGGAAAAGACCTGTAGCAGCAGGTGGCAGTTTTGCTTTCCTAGCCAGTTCAGTCTCCTCAGTTATTATGAGAGAAAGTAAATCGTTTCTGCGGCTGCTATGGTTGGTTCGTGAGTGTTACATCCAGAGAAAGCAGCCGAGGTTCAGTTGTCAGCCTCTCCTAGTGTTGTACTGAGTGACACGTTAGCCTCGGGAATGTGCCTGGTGGTCGTGGTAGTTGGTGTTGTCTTCTGCTGTGTTTCTCTAGAAGGTGTTTGCTTGGCATCAGGAAGCTTTCTAACCTTAAAAATATTTCAATTAAAGGAAAGAAAGAAGAACTCTTGCAGTGTTGGACTGCACAGTGGTTTTTTTTTTTCAGGAAGAATTTTTTTTTTTTCCTTTTCTCAGTTTGTGTGCATAGCTTTGGCTTCTGGGAACTTTAGTTCGTTTTTGTCCAGAGTTCAGAGATAAGCTTGCATTATTCTAGGTCAGTTATGTTTTGAAAATTAGGGCAAGATAAATCCAGGGTCATTTAGAGACCTGTTAAAGTGGGTTAACAAAGATCTCATTCATTCCTTATAGATATAGATATAAAAATCCTTTTTAGTTAGTCCCAGGGGAGAGGCAAGATTTTTTTTTTTTCCCTGAGCCCTGTGTATGTATTTGTATTGGGGTTGTGTGTGATTATTCAGAGCTTGAAGAAGTGAATTAGAAAAAAATAAAACTGAGAATCTCACCTTGTAAATGGGAAGCTAAGAAGCTCATGTAGCATGTTGATTTATAAGCACTTGTGGATTGAGTGTGATTTAACACTGAGCCCTGGAGGTCTTTCTACATGCATTTCTTGTTTTGTTTTTTGAGACAGTCTCACTGCACATACACATAGCCCAGGCTGGGCTTGTGCTCAATATCTTCCTACCTCAGCCTCCTGAGTGCTGGGATTGTGGGCTGTACCAGCTCTTTAGATGTTGTTTTCTTCATCAGATTTCAACATTGATGATTATAATTTATCTGCATGACCTTGTTTTTCTGAATCATTCAGGGAGTTTTGGTAAAAAAACAAAAACATTACTTTTGGTATATTATTGAGAACCAATATTTACTACACCAGGTGTTTTTAGAGTCATTTGAGAGTGGTTGATAAAAACAGATTGGAGGGGCCGGAGATTTAGCTCAGTGGTTCCAGCACCTGCCTAGCAAGAGCAAGGTCTCTGGTTTGATCCCGGGTAACTACATACAACAATACCAGGCATGGTGACTCATGCCCACCAGCAGTCAGTACCACACACCACAATGACAGGCATACACCTGTAGTCCCAGGATCTGGGAGGCAGAGGCAGGAGGATTGCTGAGTTCCAGGTTTGCCTGGGCTGAATAGTGAGCTCAGAGCCAGTGTGAACTACAAAGTGAGACCCTGTCTCAAAAACAAACAAACAAACAAACACCCACAAAAAACAGATTGGAACTGTGTGTGTTGTTGCCTGCCTGTAATCCCAGCGTGCTGGACGGCAGAGGCAGGAGGACTGATGTTTAAGCTCAGTCAGCTTAGCAATTCAGTGAGATTGTGCTTCATAAATGAAAGGGCTGGCATGTGGTTTGATGCAAAGGCCCTGGGTTCAGCCAGTCCCCACTATGACTATTTGAAGTTCTTTGTGTGCATGTTTGCAGGACAGACGTCAGATTTGAGTGGATAATCCAGCTAGCAGAGGAATGAGCACAGAAAGTTAGCAGCAGGAGGGGGGCGGAGATTTAGCTCAGTGGTGCCACCACCTGTCTGGCAAGTGCGGAATCCTGAGTTCCATCCTGGTTCTGATAGATAAATAAATACATAGAAACAAAGTAGCAGGAGGAAAGCCTGCTGCTGTCTGTGGGCACAGAGCCCTCTCCTGGTCATGGCTGTGTTTCCTGCCTTTACTGTACATGGTGTCTGTTTCAGGGTGATGGTGCCAGGTCAAAGGCAGCAAACAGACAGCGCCTGGCCGACTGCGGAGACACCGAAGATCTTTCAATTGCAGGGTTAGCTTTTCCTCAAGGAGGATTTTTAATAATGAGAACTAATTTTGTGTAGTTCTGCTTTCTGTCCAGTCTACATGTTTTATTGATAGAACTTCCACGGGGTTCGATGTTTTCAAAAGAAGCTTTCATGGGGAAGGATTTAGCACAAGTGGCACCGCACCTACCTGGTCAGAACAAGGCCGACGTTCTATCCCTGGTACCAAAACCCAAACCAAGCCAAACAAAACAAAACAAAAAACAACAAAAACAAAAACAGTACAGTACAGAACAATGCACATTTTCCACTTTATCACACAGAGCGCTTGTGATTTTCATGTGTCCAGGCAAATGGTTCCTGAGACCTGTGGAAATTGAGCACTACTCCAAGTAAGAAAGTACCATGCTAATAACTCCTGTGAGCCTCATGAGCCCCTGGCGCTTACAGTTAAGTTAAACAAGTAGAGTTAATAAAGGAAAATGCCAGAACATTAAGAGCTGAGCAGAGGGCCTGGAGACTCTAGTCCGGAGAGCGCTAAGCTCAGGCGCCCTGGAAGCCATCGGAGGATTCTTCCCTCCCTCCCTGCCTTCCTTCTCCACTCCCCTCCTCTCTTTGGAATTGAACACAGGCCCTTCACTTGATCTGCATCCTCAGCCAGTTTTCTTGTTTTTCATTTTTCACCTTGAGAATTGATTTGAGATCTTCCTAAATCACTAAGTTGCCCAGGCTGGGCTCAAACCTAAAATCCTCTTGCCTCAGCCTCCTGGAACTCTGTGATGTAGCACACATGCTGTCACACCCGGCTTGGAAGCCTTTCTTTTTTGTCTTCCTGATTTCCGTTTCTGACCTCAGTTCTCACAGTATTGCTCAGGGAGGCCTGGACCTGGCGTCGGGGAGGGTGGTTTCTGAGCCCGAGACTAGGACCGTCCGCTGGTAGACTACGCCTGCAGGGAGGTTCTGTCAGAGGCCTGCTCTGATCCATGTCACTGGCACGGTCGTGCAGTCTGGAGGCCCTGCGAGGAAGATGTGTGTGAAACTGGGCTGTGCGTGGCGAGTGCAAGGATACCTATGTTAGGCAGGATTTCTGAACATTGCCTTGGGCAGCTGAGGCGGGGATGTGCTTTATTGTGATGGACAAGATCATTAAGTTTTGGGGTTATCAGTGTGTTTTTGTCGTACAGGAGCAAGACGCTCAGTCGCGCTCCAGAAGAAGTCAGGTGTGGGGTGTGAGGGTGCAGAGCTTGCAGCACCAGATCCGGGCAGCAGGGTGGCAGGGATGCTCACCTGGGCTGGGGGGTCTCAGGGTGTTGAACCAGGGCAGACTTCTGGGGTCTTCAGTGTGTGCAGGTCAAGCGGGAAAGGGGAACGAGCCGAGGATGCTGAAAGAGTAACCGGAGATGGAGACGGAAGCCAGGGTCATGCACTGGCTCGTGGGGAAGCCCTGGGTCAGGGCTCAGGTGGAGGCGGTGTTACTCCTAGTGTCTTGGCCAAGTGAAGGTCAGTTTATCCTTAGAGCACCACTGGACTTCTTGTTCAGTACCGAAAACTTTTGTTGTTTTGTTTTGCTTGTGTCTTGTTTGTGCTACTGGAGATTGAAAGGAAGTGCTGAGTTCCAATACATTTTATTTATTTATTGATTATTTTTAATTGAATTTATTGGTACATTTTAGGAATACATTATGATCACATTTATCATTGAGAATTTGCACCTGTACATAATAATCATGATTTTTTTCCCACTCTCCTGTCCTCTCTCCAGCCCCTTCACCCGCTATATACATAAGCTTTGTTTCCATTTTTTCCTTTTTACCTTCAAATTCTTTCTTTCCTTTCTTTGTCCCCTCATTCCTCTTCCCCTTTGAAGATTTCCATTTAACAATACCTGTTACATTCTTTGAACCTCATTTATACTTTCAGTTTCTCATTAAGTTTTATATTTATTTATTTTTTTCATTAAGTTTTATTTTGAGACTGGTTTTGCTAAGCTGAACTCGCAGCTGGGGTCCTGTGTGCATCAGCAGTGCAGAGCTGCGTGAGTGAGCCATGCTGGCCGTGTGGTGCAGCGCGTGGCGTGTGGTGTTCTCGATGTGACACATGTCCGGGGTTCACTGGCACACAGATTGCCCTGTAGGACATGACGTGTGCTAGCAGTGGGTGCCTTGGTACAGTGGAAGTGTGGAGTTGACGCAGGAGAGTTAAGGCCTAACTCCCCACCCGAAACGCGAGTTCGTGTTCTCTTAAAATCGAAGAATGAATTTTAGGAATGATGGAAGTTTGAGTAGGAAAATTTTATTGAGAGAGAAAGTTTCTGCCTTAAGAGAGACAGAAGGGGGGCCCGGAAAGTGGGTAACCCCCCTACCTCACTTTTTAGAGGGCTTTTATGGAGCAAAGCCACGAGGTGAGGTGGGTCTGAAATAGGGGGCTACCAATAAGATTCAAAAAAGGTAGACGGGTTACAGTTGACCAATGAGTACAGTAGGGGCTTCCAATAAGATCTGAAAGAAATGGGCAAACCGTGGCTAACCAATGGGTAAATGACAAGCATAGCTACTTCAGCAACTTTTTGATTGACTAGGGTCCGATGAGAAATCAAGCCCTAGAGGGTCTTGCTTGTCAGGAGACTCCTCCAGGTGGTTCAAGGTCCTGTCCATTATCTGGGGATTTTGTAATCACTGTCTTCCAGGGAGGGGCTGGATCCAGACCTTGACTTTCCCTCCTAGGAGGAGAATGAGGCCTGTAGTGTAATTTCTCATTGATGGTGTTAACCTTCAGAAGGATCCTCTTTTTTTGCAAGTCTTTCAAGGGCCGGCCCTATCTATCTGCCTACATATGTCTAGCTGGCTTTTCTACCTATAATAGAGTGAGGGTGCCCAGTCCCGGTTGGGTCATCAGAGCTGCCCCAGGAAGTGGTCCAAAGGCTGCTGGCAGGTGAGCGTGGTGGGAGAAGGGGGCTCTGGGCTTGGGGAAGAGCAGAAGGAGAGGCCAAGATTCAATCAGGTCTCTGGCCCTGAAAGTCAGTGTCCTGAGAATGCGGGTTTGAACTTTTCCAAGATCAGGGAGAAGCATGTGACTCACTTTGAACAGAGACCTAATTCAAAGCTGGTTTTAGAAATTCTCTAGGCTGCAGTTGGGCCGTTGTGTTAGGGTTTTGAACAGAGGCGCTGAGACCATTCAGGCTCCTGTGGGAGAAAGTGGCTTCACAGCCCAGAGGTGTGAAGGGCACAGAGAAGAACAGGCAGGAGCCACAGGAGCTCTGTACTGCTGGGTGGGGGAGGCAGGAGAGCAAGGTCTATGGAGACGCAGGTGTATCCTGGGAGAGCGGAAGACGCTGGGGGGAATGTGTGGCCGGAGGGGCTGTGGTCAGACTCGGGCCTTCAAAGGTGCCTGTGGAATAACCAGGTGGAGACACTGGAAGAAAATCAGACATGTGACATTCTGGAGAGAGATGCCTGGCTGCAGGGAAAGGTGCGAAGTCATTAGTATAACACATGCACACACACACATGCATGCACACATGCACGCATGTGTGCATGCACACCTCCTCTCCCCCCAGAGCCAAAAAATGTATATGTACCTCTGGAAAAGGGCAAACTTGTATAAATATTTTAACGCTAAATTTATTGAGACAACATGAGATTAATATGAGTTACCTTTGGCCTCCACAGTTACCAGACACTGAAAGTGGTGGCCTTTGGCTCCCAGACATTTATTAGGGTGCCGACCTGTTGCTTGGGTGGCCCTGGCCATTGAGATGCTGCATAGCTATTTCCAGTCTCTTCTGTACTGGCCGCAGTGTGGCGGGTTTTCTGTAGTACATGACATCCTTGGGCTCTGCCATGTGAGGCTGACTCCAGCTGTTGAAAAAAATCATACTATTTTTCTTTTCCCGAAGTTTTGCACATTTTTTTTGTGAACTCTATATAGTAATTTAGTCCACTGGGATAGAGGAAAATATCTGGGAAAATATCTTGGGTTTAGGTAGAATGTTAGAAGACCAAAGCGGCTCACAGCAGAGCCTCAGAAGGGGAGTTGGACCCAAGGAGGATGAGGAGGGAGGAAACCAGGAGAATGTGGTGCCAGGGAAACAAAGCGGACTATTTCCCGGAGAGGGTAGGAGGCCTCAGGGGTTCTGAGGCACTGTAGGGACTGGGAGGACCCAGTGGGCCTGGCCGAGGGCATGTGATATCGGCTGGCAGGGAGCTGAAGGGTGGGGTGGCTGGAGACGCCTGGCATGCCACCTCTTTCAAGAAGCTGGGTTTGATGAACACGGGTGTAGCTGGTTGGCCCTGGGTTTGGCACTTCAGCTGATTCTGTATTATAGTGGAGAGAACGTGGATTTTAAATCAGACGCATCTGCATTTGAATTTCTCCCCCACCGGGTATGAAATCCAGCACATTCTTGACACAGTAGACTTTCTTTTTATTTATTTATTTTTCAGTACCGGAGATCGATCTTGATCTTGGGCTCTTGTGCTTGCAAGGTAGGTGTGGTAACTCTTGAGCTAAATTCCCAGCCATAGCAGATTTTCAATACATGTTTTTATTAAATGGCTGAGTAACAGTCCTCCATCTTCTCAGGATAACTGCTTTTTTATCTGTAAAATGCCCACTCAATGCCATCTCCAACAGGCTTTTGTGAAAGGTCATGAGTCTCCACTATAAGCTTCGGTTGCTCCTGGGGCCTCCAGATGTGACCTTGAACATGCACAGGGTTAATATGCCCACACGGAGCCTGTTAGGTTGGCGTCTCAGGAGCGGCCTTTCTGTCCCTACCTCTCATCTCGAGAGTCAGTCACACGACTGCATCAGGCCGAGTTGGTGTGGAGACGCTCCAGCGAGGGAGGTGGGACCCAGGAACCCGCCCAGGACACAGGGACCTGTGGGCTGCAGAGTGTGGAGACCGGACTGGATCAGCACAGCTCTCTGGCCTGTCTTGAGCCCCTGTGGAAGGTGTCCAGCCTCATGTGTCCTGATATTTACAAAGGAAGGGGTCAGTATTTTGTGGTGGGTACGAGGTGGTAAAGAATAATGTATGAAGAGATACAAAGGTGTTTCTTGGTTTCTTCATTTCAGAGGCCCTGTGCTGGCTCAGAAGAGGGTGGGCAGGACCTAGGTCTGAGCATTTCGCCTGCACCCTGGGCTCTTTGCTGTGCTGGAAGTAATGGGCTCTGCTTCCTCAGAGGCTGGGAGCTGGGCCCCACAGGCTGGAACCAAGCCCGGTGTGAAAGGCACAGGTGTTGGGTAGGGTGCGGCGCTCCAGTGGGGACATGCATGGCGGGGCGCACATGCTGGGGCCCGACTGGAACCGGATGGCATCTCATGAATTTCCTAATGAACCGAACACCTACATCTCTGTGTTGACAGGGAAAATCACAAAGCCCCACCCCTTCTTTCCCATCTATTTACCATTCACTCAGCAAATATTTTCTGAATTCACAGAGCACAGAGCATGGTGGAGCCAAGTCCAGCATGGCCGCTGCTTTCTTGGGCAGATGTTAATACGCCATCTCACATACTGGCCAGCATTTTGGGCAAAAGCGTTACTAAGATATGGTCTGTAGTAACTTCCTGGGCTGTGGACGTAGTTGCAGGAGCTCTTGGCTGTGAGTTCAGTCTTCACCAAAGAGAAAAAAAATTAATACACCAAACAATTCACCTGTTCAAAATTTCCAATGAAATTGTTTTAAA
Organism: Thryonomys swinderianus; assembly: GCA_004025085.1. Lineage (NCBI taxonomy): Eukaryota > Metazoa > Chordata > Mammalia > Rodentia > Thryonomyidae > Thryonomys > Thryonomys swinderianus. The sequence continues at coordinate 8,436 of PVIC010014921.1, forward strand.
GTACACTCATAGGTGAGGTGCAGATGTTACCTCATTTGATTTTTAGATTAATTTTGTCACCCACAGCAAACCCCATGCCTCTGGCTGTCAGCCTCATTGGCTTCCCCACTCCCTCTCCCAGCCCCAGTCCATGGTGACTGTGTGAACTGGCCTTTTCTGCACCTTTTGCATAAATGGAATCATAGTAAGTGGTGTTTGTGACTGGTTTCTTTCACTTACAGTATGTTTTCAGGATTTGTCTGCATTGTAACCAGTATTTGTGCAGAGTAAGACTAGTATGTAACACATGCCGGGAGCTGATGGGCCTTCACAGCGAAGGGTAGGTAGTAGTTTTGCTAGCCTGCGTGTGCCATGTGGGCTGTGTCGTGACACACTGCTGTGGGCACGTGGTGAACGACTGGACGCGTGTGCCTCCGTCCAGTGCAACTCTGCTGCCTGAAACAGGCAGTAGGCAGCCCGTCTGAGCTGTGGGCTGCGTTTGCTGACCTCATGTCTCAGCACTGCATGAGGACACAAATGCGCAGCTAGGAAGTGGGATCAGACAGAGGTTTGCTGCACTGCAGCCCGTGCTTATTCTTGTCAGTGATCACAAAGTGAGATGAAGTGTTAAATAATGTGTGGGGGCAGATCTAGCAAACACATAGAAATTTGGGGTGATTTTGGTTTCCTTTATATAGCCGTGGCAGCCTGGTGTGGTAGCACTTATGCCTATATCCACGGAACTGTTTTTTTTTTTGAGACAGGGTCTCACTTTGTAGTTCAGACTGGCCTGCAGCTCACTATGTAGCCCAGGCAGCCTCAAACTCAGCAATCCTCCTGTCTCTGCCTCCTGAGTGCTAGGATTACAGGCGTGAGCCATCATGCCTGGCACTGTGGTATGTGGTAGTGATTGCTGGTGGGCATGAGTCACCACGCCCAGCATTGTATGTGGTTTCCGGGGATCAAACTCAGGACCTTGCGCTTGTGAGGCAGGCGCCAGAACCACTGAGCTAAATCTCTGGCCTTCCGCAGAACTCTTGAGAGGCTGAGGCAGGACAATTGTAATGAGAACCCAGCTGGGAAGTTTAGTGACTTAGCCTGACCTTATCTTCGTACTAGAAAATTAAGGGGGGGGGGACAGAAGGGCCTGGGGTCATTATCCAGTGTGTAAGAAAAAAGACAATCATTGCCCACGACCTGAGTAAGACTAGTTGTTAACTGGCGGAAGTGTGGAGAGATGGGTTTACAGCAGGTTCCTGAAGGCCAGGGTGGCCAGTGCCCAGCAGGTGGGGACAATGGAATGTGCTGTGGCTGGAGAGGTGCCCTGGGGTCAGTCGTGCATACCTTGTGTGCTGCCAAGGACTTTGCTGTTGGTTCTAAGAGCAGCAGAGCATCCATCATCTGACAGACAGACAGATACCTTTAGCGGCTGAAGTAGAAAACAGGCCTCTGGAAGGGCGCAGAGCCAGCAGGGCTGGCCCTGGAGCCAGGCAGGTGAGTGTGAAGGAGGGAGGGAGGTGTGGAGAAGCAAGCGGGGCCTGAGCCTGGAGATGCCATGTGGCAGGGTCTGAGCATGCTCAGGGATGCCAGCAGGGGAGGCAGTGAGAGCGCGTTTTTGTCCTGGTGAGTGGGGCTTGGCTGGCAGGTGCTGGTTTGCATGGTGGCCAGCAGCCTCCTGGGTGAAGGTCTTGTGGGGTCTGCATGAAGTAGCAGAATTGGGAGTCTGAGAAGCGGTTGTATCCATGGGTGTGAAGGGTGTTAGCCAGGAGTTCCCTGAAACTCACTGTGCTGGTCAGAAAGGGGTCTCAGCTGCCTTTCTAGTTTATCTGATTTTGACGGTTGCAGGAAAACATGTTGTAAGTTGGTCTCTTCTTCCTCCCCGCCAGTCACTGCTCTCTGTTGTAGCCGGTGTTTTCCTGTTTATATTACAGATGTTTTGGGCTTTTCTTGCTTTGATTGTGTGTGCCTGCATGTTTTATTCCCTTCATCTGCGCCTTTATTTTTCTGTTTGTTTTCATCCCCAGGAGGATCAGCAGAGGAGGCGGGCCTTATACTTTTGCTTCCTTTTCTGTCTGAGGACAGCGTGCCTATTCTTTGGGATGGGTTTGAAGTACGTGGCTCAAATGTGCTGCTGTTCGTCCGGATTTACTCGTCATCTTTATCGTGGCTGCCCTAGGGAACAGGGAATGGTGGTAGTGTCTTAGGAGTGACAACGGGGCCCTTAGTCCCTGCCTGTGATGTCGCAAGAAACGTAAATTTGGCCTCTGCCCTGGCTCTGGCAGGGAACTCTGCCAACCCTCATCATTTCGTGAGGGAGGGGCATGCCGGGAACATCCTTTGTTCCAATATTGGGTCTTTAGCTCCAGTTCGGACCCAGAGCTCCCAAAGCCCTTGGAATTTCCCTGGTGACTGAGGATCTTTTGTTGTAATGAGGTGACTTTGAGTGGGTCCTCAGAGTCTCCCAAGAGGAGTCTGGTCACCAGAAATACCGAGTCATGATTAGACTTGCTGAACTTTACAAACTTTGCTCCCTACCCCAATCTTCAATAGAGCGATTAGGAACTAGAGATGGAATTAGTAATCAACTATGCCTCTGGAATGACCCTTTATAAAAATTCCTAAAGTACAAGGCTTAGAGACCCTTGGGGCTGAATAGGTTGGTACACGGGGAGTGTGGCTGTTCTGGCTTCAGTGTGCCCAGGGCCTCTGGACCTTCCCGCCTACCAGTGTTTCTAGTGAAACCCTTCTTTACTCAAGTAAACGTAGTGTTTACTGGTGTGCTGTGAGCCACTAGAGCAGAGTGCTGAACTAAATAGGGGGTCTTGGGAGCCACACTGGACAGAAGTGTGGACATCCCAGGGCTCCACTTCTTGTCAGTGGCCCCAGGAGCGAGGTGCTGCCCTATGGGACCAAACTCAACCTGTAGGTGCTGCACTGACTCTAGGCCAGTAGGGCCGTGATGGAGTCAGAGAGAAGCTGTCGGAGAGTTGCTCATCGTGGGGAAAACCGGCACATTTGGTACCATAAGGGAGACATACAGAAAAGGCATGTTTCCTTCAGTCATGCCCTTGTATCTAAGATATTTTACTAGTGGAAGAAACTGCCCAGAGGTTGGGAGGTTAGGGTAAGAGATGGGCCCAATGGATGCTTTTCCCTATACAGTGAAAGTCACCTTGAGCTTTGACCCTTTTAATCCGCAGATTTTTTTTTTTTTTTTTTTTTGTGAGACAGGGTCTCGCTTTGTAGTTCAGGCTGGCCCTGAGCTCACTATGTAGCCCAGGCAAGCCACCGCGAACTCAGCAATCCTCTTGTCTCTGCCTCCCCAGTGCTGGGATTACAGGCGTGAGCCACCACGCGGGGCATTGTGGTATGCGGTGTTGATTGCTGGTGCGCGTGAGTCTCCACGCCCAGCATTGTATGTGGTTACTGGGATCCAACTCAGGACCTTGCGCTTGTGAGGCAGTCGCGGAACCACTGAGCTAAATCTCTGGCCCATAATCCGCAGATTTTTATTATAATAGAGCTTTCTTTAATGTCTGTCACTGTGTGAAGGGGAAGGAAGACACACAGGCTTCCCCTGAGGTTCTCACATGGAGTGGGAGGGAAGCTGCAGGCTGGAGGCGCACAGCCACAGCTGAGGAGACACACTGGTGCCTTCGTGGACAGAGATGCGTGTGAGGCTGTGCCTCTGGTAAAAATATGATCAGGGTCGCAACGAGCACACGGTGTCAGAGCATGCTCTCTCCCACTTAGGAATATGTGCACCAGCCCATTCAGCTCCTGTGTTTTTTTTATTGGCTAGATATATTTTATATATTTGTTTTTCCCTTCTATATTTATCTATATTTATATACTTGGAAGGGTTATGGTCTGATCTCTGTTTTGAAAATTTCTTACAATAACAGGTGCCATTTTACTTTGGTCCACCTAAATCTCTGGATTGTTTTGTTTTTGTTGTTGTTGTCCTTTTTAGTTGTTTTTTTTTTTTTTGAGACTGGGTCTTGCTTTGTAGTTCAGGTTGGCCCTGAACTTAGTGTGTAGCCCAGATTGGTCTTGAACTCACAGTGATTTTCCGGCCTTTGCCTCCTGAGTGCTGGATTACAGGCAGGTATGTCTTCTTTAATGTGCCCACTGGATGCCCATGTGTACGCAGCGCTGAGCTGCAGGCTGTGAATGCAGAGAGGGAGGAGGGCAGATGGGCCATCCCAGAGGGCACACAGGATGGCTGTGTGGAAAAGGAGAGGTGGGGACTGGGGTATGGCTAGAGAAGTAGACATGAGTAGGGAAGTTGCGGCAGGTGATGGTCAGGGAGTAGATTGGAGCCAGATTGCTAGTGACCAAGAATGTCGGGCTAAGAATTTATGATGTGTTCTGTAAGGATCTAGGAAATAATTTAATGAAGAGAACCAAAATCAAAGTAGGGAGCCATGAGCAGTGTCAAAAACCTCATAAGAGAGAAGAAGAGAAACTCAAGAATAGGGAAGCGGCAAACCTTTCTGGAGCTAAGGCCACTGAGGTTACTTTCGACCAGTGTTGTGCTTCAAGATAAATAGCAAGCTGGTGATTACTGGCCCTTTGGAGCTGCTTTTGAACCTACTACCAACTGGGGCCGGACTTGGAGTCAGTGTTTTAGCTGAACTGCGAAGCTGGACCTGCTGAGTTTTGTAAGTCATAGTAGTTTTATGATAAACTTAAAATCTGTACCTTTAAGCATAACTTACTTTTTTTTCAGCTCAGATCCCTTCCAGCTAAGGATGGGCATTATCAGCTCATAAAAGGCAGAGCGAATAAGAACAAACTCGTGGATTAAACGTCTTTCAGTGGTAATGATGTCAAGAGACAACCTTTGCCTAAAGTCTCCATGGCCACATTTTCTATATTATATATAAATTATTATATGACATGATAACAAAATTAATAATGTATACTATTTATTAGATGTAGATTTATATTCTTATTTGCCTCAAAAATCAGAATAGATTTTTCATTTTCTATTTAGCATATTTATAGAAACTCATCATTGTAATAAATTACATGTTCTATTATTCTTGCTTTTTTTTCTCTCCTTCACATCTGCCAGTTGACACTATTCTTTCTGTGTCATTCAGAGAGTTTTGTTAAGTTGTGCTAGGCACGAAGCTCTCCATTATATTTTTCCCAATCAGTCAGCCTTCAAAAGCACAAAAGAAAGGGTACTTATCTTGCCATAGGGGGACGCTTGGGCTCTGGTTCCTGATGGATTAATTCTGTTCTTGATAGAAAGTGGGAGAGAAGTCTGGCGAGGGCCAAAAGTCGTGGGGTGTAGACAGCCCTATAATTGGACCCGAAGGTGTATGATTGCGCTGGGTGCGATTCTTCCTTTGCATTAAGCACAGGGTCGTTGCTGCGTTTGAGGGGCTCTGGTTTCTAGCACAGAGCCATCCCGAGTGTGGACAGAGAGCATGAAGCCCCACGGACCCCTTTCCAAGCTCTGCTGAAGGTTTGGTCCGTGCACCACCCTTCCCTTTGCTCCTGGGAATTTGTCCTGATTGCCCTTGCTTTCCTTTTCCCTGGTTTGTAGAGGAGTTTAATTACATCAGGACAGGGGTGACTTCAGGTTTCCTTTACACAACTTTTGGTCATGCTCAGTTCAAGGGATGGCTCTGTCAGGGCACGTTCCTTGGTGACCCTTCCAAAGACGGGGCACAGCAGTTGGTCCTGCTTCCTCGGCTTAGAAGGCTGCCTGGCCCCCGTCTGCTCGGAATTGCTGTCTGCGCCCACGTTGATGTGAAAGGATCCCTCATCTCATTGGGAAATCGCTCAACACGACTGATTTCTGGATGTGCGTAGAGTGCTAAGTGTGCTGGTAGATACTGCTCTTTCTGCATCCAGTTTTTCACATCTCCCGAGGTTATTTAATGCTATACTCTGTCCTCTTCTCCCCAGAATTTACCTGAAATCAGTACAGTCCCTGTGCTGGATCGGATAATGTTCCTGCTTAGTTGTTTTTTCATGCTTTATTGTTTGGAAAGGAAAATCTTGCTGGTCCCTGAAGGATAAGGAAGAGAGTCGTGTTTTTAAATAGTTGTTTGTTTTTATTTCACATTTTTGCTTAATTTTTTTTCTGCTTGTTGTTAAGAACTGTTAAGAGCAGACAGGTCCCTCCTGTAGGATTAAGTGTATTACGTGCGTGTAACTTGATCTTGGAGTTGTGAAAATTGTCATTTTTTTTGTTGTTGAAAAATGAAATTAGTCTTTACTGCACTTTTTAGTGTCAGTACATCTTTAAAATTCACTGTTGTATGATCTGCTGATGTTGCGGGAAATAGTGAACTATCTCCAAGGTTGCAGGAAACTCATTAATCTTTTAATTATTGGACAGAGTTGTGGTTCTTTGTAATTTTTTTGCACAGTGGAATTAACATAAAATAGCAATAATTCTTGAAGCCCTGCACATCCCCTTGGTTGTTGGAACTCAATTCACGTTGGTACCAATTACTGAGAACCATTAAACTATCCAGTCGGTGGTCAATAGTAACTTAAATGGGTAATACTATACTCACTTCTCAATTCTACAAACTTAAAAATGTTTAAAAAGAAAAATGTTTAGGGCCGGAGGGTTAGCTCAGTGGTTCCAACGCCTGCCTCGCAAGCACAAGGACCTGAGTTTGATCCCCGGTAACCACATATAATGCTGGGCGTGGAGACTCACGCCCACCAGCAATCAACACTGCATACCACAGTGCCGGGCGTGGTGGCTCACGCCTGTAATCCCAGCACTCGGGAGGCAGAGACAGGAGGATTGCTGAGTTCGCGGCGGCTTGCCTGGGCACCATAGTGAGCTCAGGGCCAGCCTGAACTACAAAGCGAGACCCTGTCTCCAAAAAGCAAAAAAAAAAAAAAAAAAAAAGAAAAATGTTTAAAATGTTTAAAAAGAAAAAAATTACAGTGTGGCCAAGCACATCTTTACTCACAGTGATTAGTAGACAGTTATAACACCCTTCACGTCTGGCATCTGTTTACCCTGCTAGTCTTTCTTGTATCTCAACAAGAGTGTTTTATCAAATTAGAGACTTTTTTTTTTTAAAGACAGGGTCTCGCTTTGTCGTTCAGGCTGGCCCTGAGCTCACTATGGAGCCCAGGCAAGCCTCGAACTCAGCAATCCTCCTGCCTCTGCCTCCCGAGTGCTGGGATTACAGGTGTGAGCCACCATGCCCAGCACTGTGGTCTGTTGTATTGATTGCTGGTGGGTGTGAGTCACCACGCCCAGCATTGTATGTGGTTACCAGAGATCGAACTCTGGACCATGTGCTTGCAAGGCAGGCGCTGGCACAGTTGAGCTAAATCTCCCGCCCAAATTAAAGAATTTGAACAACTTCAGTCAAGTGACATATTCGCATTCATACTGTAGACCAAATACTAGTGTGTAATTTCCACCGACTGTGACTGTACATGGGGCCTAATGAGTGAGCAGGGAGGAGTGAAACAATACATTAGAAGACAGAACAGGTAACTTGAACAGAAAGGAATGCAAACTTATAAAAGTGAATTTGACCTTGGTATATTAAACCAAATATAATAGCACTAATGATATCATTTATATTGTTCCAACAAATACTGATTTGGGGCCTAGTGGACCAATCTCCTCTGGGCCCAGAAAAACATCACAGATGAAAGGTCTTTGGCTGTGTGGGGCTCACATCTGTCAGGAGGAGCATCAGATGCTAAGAAATGAACTTGATGCTCCATAAATAACTCACGAGGAGCATGGAGGAGGCAGTGTCGGGTGAGGGCGAACACCAGTCGGGTGCCCAGTTCTACACAGGCCGCGGGGGTGAGGTAGCTGGAGCAGCTGTAGGAACAGGGCCGCTGATGAGGAGTGTGGTGAGGGGAACCTGAGGTCCTGCCATTGGGTGGAACAGGAGCTGTGGGAAGTTGGCTCAGAGGACTCTCCTGTTAACACTGATGTGTTAGCAGTGCCTTTCTGTCTGCCACATAGGGAGCAGCTCTGGGGACAGGACTGGAGGAGGAGAAGCCCCGTGGAGGTGGTGCTGGTTTGGGTGGCGATGATAACAGAGAGGAGAAGTAGCCATGTCCCAAGTGGATTTTTTTTTTTTTTTTTTTTTTTTTTTTTTTTTTTTTGCTTTTTGGAGACAGGGTCTCGCTTTGTAGTTCAGGCTGGCCCTGAGCTCACTATGGTGCCCAGGCAAGCCGCTGCGAACTCAGCAATCCTCCTGTCTCTACCTCCCGAGTGCTGGGATTACAGGCATGAGCCACCACGTCCGGCATTGTGGTATGCAGTGTTGATTGTTGGTGGGCGTGTCTCCACGCCCAGCATTATATGTGGTTACTGGGGATCGAACTCAGTTCCTTGCGCTTGCAAGGCAGGTGCCAGAACCACTGAGCTAACCCTCCGGCCCCCTTTTTTTTTTTTTTTTTTTTGAGACAGGATCTCACTTTGTGGTTCAGGCAGGCCCTGAGCTCACTATGTAGCCCAGGCAAGCCTCGAACTCAGCAGTCCTCCTGCCTCTGCCTCCCGAGTGCTGGGATTATAGGCGTGAGCCACCATGCCTGGCCCAAGTGGGTTTTGAATGGGGACCTAACAGGACATCTCGGGGAATTAGCTGTGAAGTGAGGGGAAGGAGGAGCCCCCTAGAGACGTAGGAGGAAGCTGAGCCCTCGAAGCAGGAGGGAGAGAGCCTCCCTCCTGGCTGCTGTGGTGGTCAGGGTGGCAAGGGGTGAAAGTCAGCCCTGGTCTCACGCAGGGTCCCTGGTGACCTTGACTTGGGGCCTGGAGAAAGGGGCAGCCGCAGGGAATGGACGGCAGGAACCTGACTGAGGTGGGTGAGGAGAGGGCTAGAGACGGGCATGCTGAGGACTTTGGCCGCGTGGAGTGCAGAAAGACGAAGCAGTGGCTGATAGGGGGCCTGGGCTCGGGAGAGACTTGTTTTTGTTTGTAGTTGTTTAGTCAGTGTTGGTGCTGAGGATCAAACCCGGAGTCTCGTGTATGTCAGGCAAGTGCTGCACCATTGAGCTAAATCCCCAGTCCTGGTGCTGTTGTTAGATGAGAACTGACAGCGTGGATCTATCCCGACTGGAAGGGTCCATGAGAGGTGGGAAAGGATGATGAGGGAGAGGAAAGAACAGAACGTCCTGGACTAGAAGCGGAGGGACTGGCTTCAGGGGCGAGCAGAGCTGGTTCATCTGTGCCAGGGGTGGTGAATCTGGGGCATGCGTGCCACAGCGGGCTGTTTGTATCACCAAGAGCTCTGAGAGGTTCACCACTGCTGCTCCAGGCTGCTGGTGGGAGGCGGCGGGAGGCAGCCTCAGGCTGTTAGGTGCTGGGGGGTGACTGCGGAGTGTGTGGGAAACGGTCTCAGCTGGGCTGGCAGCTGGGGGAGACGCTGGTGGACACTGGAGGAGGAAGTCGAGATTGCTGTCTGGGTTCGGGGAGGGTGTGGTACTGCGGCTGCCAGTGGCACTGAGGGAGCCCTGGGGTCCTGGTGAAATGGTGATGCCGCTGGGGTGTCTGTGGCACCTTAGTACCACGCTCGTGGATGAAGTGCACAGAGTGCCCGTGAGTGCCAAGCCCGAGAGGGCAACACTGGATCGAGGATGAAGGGAGAGATACCAAGGGGCAAAGACTCGGGACTGCGAGGCTCGAGTGTGGGACTTGGGGCAAGCAGTGTGAGCTACAAAGTAGAGTGGCTTCTGAGGAGGGCGGTGCCCGGTGAGGTCCTGGCGTGGTCAGGAAGTCAGGGCGTGCGTTGGCGTGGGCGCCAAGATCACTAGGAACTGGCCAGAGCCATGGGCGCGAGATAGTCAGGAAGAGCTGAACTCTTGGGAAACCGAGGATGGTCGGATGGTGGGTGCAGGGAAGGGACAGGGGAGCGGCAGTGTGCCCGGTCTCATGGGGCAGGTTGGCAAGCTGAGCCTCTAGAGGGGCCCTGGCATGAGCTGCGTGGTCAGCAGTGGCTGCCACAGATTTTGTGGTCAGTGCAAGCATTGGGGTGCAGGGGAGGTGGGAGAGGAGGAGACCTGGAGATGTGCAGGCTCTTGTGGAGACAAGGACGAGAGAGACCACGGGAGGGCCTGAGTCCCGTGTGTGGGTGTGTGCATGTCTGCATATGCACATGTGTGTCTGTGTGTGCATGGCACCAGCAGGACAGAGAGTAGTGCGGGTGAAGCACGGCCGGCTCACAACCCACAGTGGACACGAGGCTGTGGCCTTGGGCACACAGGGCAGGAAGCTCTGCTCTGGGGCAGGGCACCTTGTCCTCAGTGGAGAGCCCTGGGGTCCAGGTGGGGCCAGGCCGGCCTGGGGAGGAGAGGCAGGCGGCGCTGGCTTGCGCCTTCCCGCTTCCTGTGTGCCACCTCTGCCGAGCTCTGCGGGGATCCAGTCCTCAGCTTCTGCTTAGGTGCAGAATTTGAACCCGGTTCTCTGGTGCATTGCAGCTCATTCACCCTTAGTTGATGACTGTGTTTTGCACGGTAACTGACTTCCTGCACCTTGTAACACCTCGAGGTGTTTTGGGGTTAATTTACTGCATGGCTGAGCTGGGGCTGCAGGGCCTCTAGGGCCAGGGCTCTTCTGCCTCATGGCAGTTCATCACAGCTGTATGGGGATTTAATCGTTTTGTTGGTGAAAGTTATTAAAAACTATTGTCTCTCATCAGCTAGCTAACTTGGAGCTTTAAAAAAAAGAAACACCTCCTGTCATCACGTTATTTCTAAAACACTGTTTATGCCAGCATCTGGAATTGAGTCCAAGTCCGAGGAAGTCTGTAAACTGGCGGTACCTGCCTGGGTGACAGACCTTTGAAGTTTTGATCTGATCTAAAGGCTCCTCATTTTCAACTCCTGTCTTTGCTTTGGCAGCTGAACAGGAGGACACACAGAAGAAAACCTTCACCTGCTGGATCAACTCACAGTTGGCAAAGGTGAGGGGAAAAAGCCAAGTGGGTTATTATACAGGTGCTACTCTCCCAGCTTGCCCCATTTGGGCCCAGCACGTGGACAGGTACTGTTTGTACATAAAGCCATTTAAAACAGCAGTGCCCCTTCATCAGGGAGACAGCAGCTTGTCTGGCTGACAGTCAGGGTTGGACGTGATGCTTCTGAGGGCTTCCGTGCCTGGTGCCTGACGTCCTCATAGCATCCCTGAGAGGTAGATAGTGTGATTCTTGCTTATGGGGTGAGGAAACCAAGGCATGCAGAAACCGCAGGACACACCAGCGGCCACACCGCTTGCAAGTGATTGTGCTGAGCTACACACCCAGGCGGTGTGGTCTCTGCAGCCTGGGCTCACGTCAGCCTCACGCTGGGTTCCTCTGGAGGGCAGACTCGCACTCGGGTCTCTTGCACGCTGCGACCTGCTCTCTGGGTGTCACGCGGGTCGTTCCCAGTGTCTTTGCTATCTCTCCTGCAGGGTGCGGTGGGGCCTGTGGTGCTGCTGATCTGCATGAGCTGCAACCTCACTGGCTTTTTATTATGGTTTCCTGTGCGACTGTCCACTTGCGAGTGTGTCATGGATTTTAGGTTTTCAACCACAAAGCACACTTAGGAGACTCATAAAGGTACCACGTTCTGGGGCCCATCTTTGGTTATTTTTCTCCTGCCTTTTGCAGCACACCCATCCCTCGGTTGTGTCAGACCTATTCACGGACATCAGAAAGGGCCATGTGCTCCTTGACCTGCTGGAAGTCCTCTCTGGACAGCAGCTGGTAAGATTTGAAAACGATACTGAGACACTCGATGTTGATTTAAGAAAATGTGTTTTGTATTTCTGAACGACATATTTGCTTGAATTTCACAGCCACGAGATAAAGGATCAAATACATTCCAATGTAGAATCAACATTGAACATGCCCTGACATTCCTAGAGAGTCAGTCAGTGAGTATAAATTTTGCCTGGGAATTTGCAGGAATGATGAATGGTACGGAGTGTCTTCTCTTTTTAACTTGCATTTCTTCATTTCCAGATTAAGCTGATAAATATTCACATTGCTGATATTGTAGAGGGAAACCGCTCCATCATTCTTGGCCTCATTTGGACCATCATACAGCACTTTCATGTGAGTAGTCCCATGTCAGGACAGTCACTGCTCTTCCAGTCTGCATAGAATGAAGCAGTGTAGCCCAAAATGTGTCCTGATTCTACATTCAGTCCTAAGCTTCTCCCATAAATAGGATGCCTGGGACATTAGGACCTGGTAGAAAATACCTGGCAGACTTTGTGCCACGTTTTTTGTTGTTTTTCAGTTAGAAGTTGAATGCCAAACATCACGACATCCTGAAGTCTCCATATCGGGATGAGTCTGAACAAACTTGGGCCTGGGATGTTTGCTTTTTAGGGTTGTCTGTGGCAAAGGAGAGAGAAGGAAGCTACCAGGGTAAAAGCTTGAGATCTAACCCACTAAACTTTGCAAACTCTCCGTACTTGTGAAGCTTCTGTCCAGTCTGACTCTGGGAAATCCTTCAACCTCTGGTCTTGCCTCAAGACTGACTTGTAGGATCATTTCATCGTAGATTTCTGAGCCCTTGGCATGTGCTATGTACTATGGTGGGGCATGTAAGATAGCAACAGCTGGACCCTGACTTTGTGAAATTGATCTGACAAATATTTGCTTTCAGGTCTGAGATTCTGACTTAAGGCAGAATTATATTTTCTGTATATCCATAATTTTAAGATAGCTTTAAAAATTACTTCAGTAAGTAAATGCTTGTTTTAGAAAAACTAGAGTATGGGATAACTAACATATAAAATTTGAGGGCCAGAGATTTAGCTTAGTGGTTCCAGCACCTGCCTAGCAAGCACAAGGTCCCTGGTTTGATCCTCAATAATCACATACAACAATACTTGATGTAGTGACTCACACCCACCAGCAATCAGTACCACATAGCACAATGGTGGGTGGCGTGGTGGCCCATACTTGTGATCATAGTACTTAGGAGGCAGAGGCAGGAGGACTGCTGAGTTCGAGGCTTGCCTGGGTTCCATAGTGAGCTCAGGGCCAGCCTGAACTACAAAATGAGACCCTGTCTCAAAAAAAAAAAAATTTGAAGCATGCATTTATAGTTGTAATACATAATATGCATGAGAATAATGAAAATTAAATTTAGAGTTGCGATTTCCTTTGGGAAAGTAGAGAAACGAAATTAGAGAAACAACCAAATATGGTAAAATATTAAAATTTGATAAATCATGGGGATCGATTATTTTTTTCCTGTACTTTTCTGAGTTTTTAAAATATTATCATATGTCTCAGTGCAGATAACAAAAGATAAAAATCCTCCATAACCTACCACTCACAGGTAACTGCTCTAAACTTCATGATACTACAATGGGAAATAACACCCACAGTCGAATATGTTCCCTCAGTCATCTATCCATGGGTCTCACATCTGTGGGTTCAACCAACTGAGAAGTGAGAATATTTGGAAAAGAAGTTAATATTTGACTGAACATGTACAGGTTTTCTTCTTATCATTGTTCTTTCACGTAGTGTACCAAGAATTTACTTAGCATTTATGTTGCACTCAGTAATCGGAGATGATGATTCACAGTATGCAGAGGATATACAGAGGTCACACCAAATACTGTGCTTCTTATATGAGGGACTTGAGCTTTTGCAGACTTGGGTTTCTGAAGGGATTCCTGGGGCCCACTCCCCACAGATACCCAGGGACAAAAGTAGATGTCCTGGGGTCAGACTTTAACGGTAACTGGATTTGCTGGTGTTCCAGTATAAACTAGGATTGTTTAGCCAGATGGCTTTCATCCAGTTCTAATTAAGATTTTTCTGAATTTATATATTTTAATAGAGGCATGGTGTTTGTTGTAAAAAACTGTATTTCACTAATTGATAAAATGCTCACAACTACATGCAGCTTTAAGTAACCCCGAAAACACGGCATTAAGATAAAATCTTTACCTCTGATCTTGATTATTTTCGTGGACCAGATTCACATGGAATTGTGGTATAGGGATTCATCATTTTAAGTGAACTTTTGTTGGTCTAACATGTGTAGAGAAAAACCCACACATCTGTGGTTGATGAATTTCCTAAATTAAATGCTCACGTGTAACCACCATGCAGAGCAGAACGTAGCACCTGGCCAGCATCCTGCTTCCCGCTTCCCGCCCTCTTTTCCTGAAGGTAATTTCCCTTTGCTCTTAGACTTCTACCATCGATTAATTCAGTGTTTTAACTCTGTAAGTGGGGGTCCCGCTGCTTCTCACACATACACCTCCTAGGTGCCCTTCTGAGAGCCTCGTTGTGCTTTGCATCATGCCTGAAGTCGCCTTGCCTGCGTGTCGGTCTCTTTCTCTTCACTGCTTCCTCTGGATATAGCTCACCACTGTCCCCGCTCTTGTTCACATGCATTTGTTTTGTTGCCACCTATAGCTGTCATGAATAAAGACACTAGGGCCATTCTTGTGTAATCTGTTGGTGGTCTGATCCTAATTCCCAATATAGAAATTGCTATATCTCCTCTCTCTCCTGCCCTCATTTCTGGTCTTAAGGTACGTGCACTTCAGCATGCATAGCGTCTAAGGGGGCGTCATGCTGTCGTAACAGGACACTGCGGCCCAGGTCATTTATAATAAGAGGAGTGTACTGGTCCTGGTTCTCCAGATCTTGAGCAGTAATTGGTAGGGGAAAGTGGGACAGGGAGAGTGGCCAGAGCCACCTGGTGCTGCGCCCACCCCTCTCCAGCATGGACGTCCATGAGACCAGCACTGTGCGGCTCATGGCCTCTTGAAGACCTCACTCCCGACACCAAGTCTCTGACGCGTGAACTCTGGGCCACTGTCACATCGTCACCACGAGATACTGTCAGTTCCTCAAAGTGGTTATCCTAATTTACACTCTCACCAGAATTTGAGAATTACTCCACATAACTTATAGAAGTTTAGTATGTCGTCCAAAAAAGTTCTTTGTTGGATATAAACATACATATAATGTCTCTGACCCTATGGTGTGCCTTTTAAATCTTCTAATGAGTAGACATTTACAATTTTAAGGTAGTTTGAGCTTAGCAACTTCTTTTTATCTCTGTTCAGAAGATACTTTTTTTATAGAACAGTTCTATCCATGAGGATCCCCTCACCTCTTTTTTGCATTTTGGGAGTTGATCCCAGGGCTCTCCAGGCCCCTTGAGTGCTTTACCCTGAGTCACACCTCTGACCTCACCTGGGGTTTCTGCAGTGAGGGGATTTTCTGAAGCTGCACTGAACAAAATCATAGCCAATATTCACTGCAACCATGGACACTTGAAACACATCTAGTATTGATAGAGCAACTGAATTTTAAGTTTAAATTTAAGTCCCACTTGAAACACGGCTAGTATTGATAGAGCAACTGAATTTTAAATTTAAATTTAAATCCCACTTGTGGCTAATGTTTTTTGTGCATCATAGCTCTAAAACTTAATTGTTTCACATTTTACAGTTAGAAATATAATCAAGAACAGATTCTTTTTTCAACTATGGTATCTTGACACGATCAAAATTATTTTTTCCATATGGCTATCCAGCTATTTATTGAAAAAAATCATTTTCCTAATGTACTAGTAACTTCCTAAATAAAGTAACCATGTGCAGGGCTCCATTTGCAGAGTAGCTGTTCTGTTTTTTCTTTATCTTTGTGCCATGCTATCAGTATTAACCTATGTCACTGTGTCCTAAATCTTGATGCCTAATAGTATGGCCTATCTGATTTGTCCTTCAGATTATCGTGGCTATTCTTTGCTCTCTGCATTTCTGTCCAAATGTAATTCTCTGTCTAGTCACATGCATTTCACCCACGTATGTACACATGTATTTTGCTAGAATTTTTATTAAGATTGCTGTGGGGGAAAAAAGATGAATTGGCATCTTTAAAACATATCCTGATGTTTCTGTTATTTATCTGTCAAAATATTTTATAGTCTTCATTATGATTTCTCATTTGATCCAGAAATTATATAAAAATCTAGTGTTTTGTTTTCCAAACATTTGGAGATTATGTATTTTGTACATCACCTGCATGATTTCAGCTCTTCAAGACCGCTGAGGTTTTATGGCCCAGTATGTTCAGTTCCTTTGGTGTTAAGAATGGATCTTTAAGGCAGAGACAGGAGGATTGCTGAGTTCGCGGCGGCTTGCCTGGGCACCATAGTGAGCTCAGGACCAGCCTGAACTATAAAGCGAGACCCTGTCTCCAAAAAGCAAAAAAAAAAAAAAAGAATGGATCTTTAGCAAGTTGCTGAGCTGTGTCCCTGCTCAGCAAGTGATTAGTGGTACTGAGGACTGAATCCAGGGCTTTCACAGTAGTAACCTTTTCCCATAGATGTTTGCCATTTTAAAATTGGAGACCAGGACTAGCTAAGTTGCCCAGACTGTGTTTAGACTTGCAGTCCTCTTGGCTCAGCCTCCTGAGTAGCTGGGTTTATAGAAGTGTGCCCCTCAGTACATGTTTTGAATGTACTTGAACAGAATGTTGGTTGTGTTGTCTTAAGTACCAGTGCCTATTAGATTAATGCCAGTCATATCAAGTTTGTGTAATTGTTTTCTATTATTACTACTCCTTCTACTACTATTTTGTCCAAGGTGGTCTCATACTCCTGGACTCAGTGATCCCCCTGCCTCAGCCTCCTGAGTAGCTAGGACTACAGGTGTGCGTCACCTCTCCCCACACATCCATTAATGACCATCTGATTACTCTGTCAATTATTGAAAGAAATACACTAAATAGTTCTAACATAGATTTATCTTTTGTTTTTTGAGAGAGAGTCTTGCTTTATAGTATAAATTTATCTTTTTAAGCTTAGGATTGATGTTATCATGTTGTTTTCACAGTTTGATCCAGTTTGTGTGTTTACACACCAGGTTCTCACACTGTGTGTATCACAGGATGTTTTCCCTGCCATGCAGAAAAAGCTGTTGCTTTCTGCGCACATTTAGTTTTTTTTTTAACTACTTATGGGGTTATTTTGGGTGGACTTGATGCTGTTTTTTTCTTGAGACTTGGCTTTCGTTGTGTTTTCTGTTCCTCCTGTCAATGATGTTTGCTCTTTGTAGTTTGCAGCCGGGGATGCCTTTGTGTCGATGTGGTCATTAAAGACTCCATAGTTGGGGAGTGCAGCTGGGTTCAGGCAGCAGGTGTGGGGCTCCAAGAAGTACTATGGAAGCGCCCTGGGGCCAGGTGGACATGGATGCCTGTCCCATGGGAGATGGGATGGCCCAGGCTGAGGGAGCACAGGACAGACAGCTTGGGCAGGGTGCTCATGGCTTTGCTTGGAGCGCATTTCCATGGACGTGAATTGTCGTTATAGGGCACTTCTTAGGTCTTGTTTTGGCTGAAGACTGTGGCTTGGCACTGGTGCCATCATCCTCTGTGTTTTTGTTTTTATTTTTTTGGCAGTACTGGGGATCGAACTCAGGCACTTGTGCTTTCAAGGTAGGTGCGGTACTACTTGAGCTAAATCCCTGATCCTCCTCTGTGTGTTAATAATTCTCCTTTCTGTAGATCGAGGAGCTCACCCAGGCCCTTCCTTGCAACTACAATCAACCTTCTGTGGATGATGTCAGTGTGACGGACTTGTCTCCACCTGAAAGTCCTCCAGCTAAGAAACCCACAGCACAAGCCCGGTGGCAGCTGTCTGCAAAGAAAGCCCTTCTCCTGTGGGCCCAGGACTGTTGTGCCACGTAAGTCACTACTCTGCCTGGCAAAAACACACAGGGCGGCTGTGCCCACCACACACAATTTCCTGGCTGAAAATTCTCCCTTCACTGTGCACGGAACCTTCCCACTGCTGCAGGCTGTGAACTCAGGTGTTTTGGGTTCAAAGGCTAGAAGGCAGAGTTTTGGGTGAACTTCCACCTGGTGCTGTGCGTAGGTGGCCTACTGCTGAGGGGAAATAACATGGTGCCTAAATATCCTTCCCTCCCAGGTAACTGCCCTGTGTGCCTCGCACAGAGGCTCCACTTACCACACTCTCGCCTCTAGAAGTTCATGGTGTCTCCGCTGACTGCACAGCCCAGCACCTAGTGCCGCTGGAGTTTGTGACTCGGTGCAGCCGGTGTTTGTTGAATGAACAAATTAACACATGAGTAGCCAGTTCAGGAAGTTACCTCTTGGTGTCGCCTGTGATTACATTAGAGAACATAGTCCTCATGACTTAATTCAGTTAACAAAGTGACCAGAGGCTGTGTTTTGAAAAAGTGGGATCAATGAAGGGGAGTTTGTGTTTTTATTCTTTAAATTTTAAATTTTTGTTTGTTTACTTTGACATAGGGTTTCACTATGTAGTTCAGGCTGGCCTTGCTGGCCTCAAGCTCATAGCAATCCTCCTGCCTCAGCCTTCTGAGTGCTGGAATTACAGCGGTGCACCATAGCACTGGGCTTTCTCTTCTTTTAAACAAAGGAAATGTTTTCTGCTCTCAAGAGGCATTTTCTGTCTTTAGCAATGGCTGGGCATTGAGGAAGAGTGATGGGCTCAGAGCAGGAGAGCAGCCCCAGGCTTGGCTGGGTGAACAGACCCACGCGCACATTGCTGGCGCCTCACAAATGGAGGACTTCTTCGTCCTTCCTAAGAGAGACAGGGAGATGGAGGTCAGCTTGGCCTAAAGCCTCATCTGTGTTTAGTAGCCACTCACCTGCTGTATTTAATTTTATTTTAGGAGGTACACAAACATACTTAACGTTTCAAACATATAAAGTCAACTTTTTCTTGAATATACTACATAAAATTTTACTTTTGTTAATCCATAATTGCATGGGTAAAAATCATTATTTTAGTATATTCACATTTACTTTGTGTGTGAATAGCCTTTAGACACGTTCAGAATCTTATATATTTTACCATCATGTATGTTCTCTCCATGTTCAGCTATGGAGCAGGTGCTGAATTTGTTAAGATGAAAAACCTCACGTGGGCCTGGTGGTGAACACCTGTATTCTCAGCAGTCTGGGAGGCTGAGACAGGAGGATTGCAAATTCGAGCCTGGCCTAGGGAACTTGGTGGCTTAGCCAGACACTGTCTCCACAACATGAGGAGAGGAGGGGAGGTCGCTGAGTGAGGAGGCCCTGGGTTCCATCCTCAGCAGCACAGAACACACAGGCTCCTTTGAAGTATTCATCCAGAGTTCATCCTAGTTTTCCGCATCGGTGGTAGATTAAGTAACTTGTATCTCAGGGTCCATGAGCACATTCTAAGCCAGAGTGTCTGGGCTTTAACGACCTGGCCCCAAGTGCTCTCTATGTGGAGGCTCTGGGCACCTGCTTGTTTCTTCCTTTCTTCTGTCTATTTGGGCTGCGGGTCACTCCAGGAAGCCTTTTCCCTTTGATGAGCCCCACCCTCTGGGGGGCGCTCATCCTTGCTGCATAGTGGAGTCCTCCAACTTCTCTGTTTTTATTAGACACTAAAGGAAATAGCTACAGTTATTCTGAAATATTTCCCAAACACTGTGGGCAACTACAATCTTATAAGATTTCCACGGATCCCTGTTTAATATGGCTGTATTGCTGAGCGAGTGATCAGGGCCTCTGTGCACACATAAAGGCAGTGTTCAGCAGTGGCTCTGCAGTGGTGTGTGCCCTGGAGGGGAAGTGGCAGGACCTGTGACTGTTACAGTGGGCCACAGGACAGGGAAGAATTTAGCAGGGTATAGTCAGGCATGTTCAGAGTGGAGGGAAGGTCGCCCTTGGGAGAAGGTCAGGGAGGCCTGGCCAGGAGAGGAGGTGTCTCTGAGCTCGGCAGCCAGAAGGCCAGGCTGTGGGTGGATCAAGGTCTGAGAAGAGCGCTGTGTGTGGCGGGGGAGGCAGGAGACCAGACTAGCTAGTGCTGGGAGTGTAGGAGAGGGAAGGTGCAGAGTGGGCGGACCCAGCCTCAGCACCTTGTGAGCAAGATGTTAATCAGACTGTGACCTTGTGCACACATGCCCTCAGTGTCTTCGGCCAGAACTCTCAGACTGTATAGCTGAAGCTCTGTCCCTGTTGGAAGGCACCTCCCCACCCTCCTCCCTGTAGCCTGTTCTGTGTCTGTCTTTATAAATGTGAGTACAGTCACTACCTCATCTGACATCAGATGAGGTAGTGACTGTACTCACATTTATAAAGTAACCAGCTTGTTTCAGTCAGCATAGAGTCTCTAAGATCGTGTCCTGTTGTAGCCCAATTCGGTGCTTCCTGTTGGAGCCAAACACCCTTCCACTGGGACCACTCTTGTCCATCAGTGTATCCATAGGGATAGATGTTAGGCAGAGAAAAGACAGGGTCCACTTCCCAGGGAGCCACCAGCCATTGATTTGGTCTGATAGGTTATTTAATGGAGCCAGAGTGGGAAGGAGTAACTGTGCCCAGAGGTCTGGCACCAGTCTTGAGCCTGCAGGTTGCTGAATGAGGGCATCTGAAGAAGTGTGGTTTTTTCCTGGCCCCAAGGCCACCCCGCCCCCCCAGGTGAAGCTGCAGTCACTGGGGAGGGCCCGAGAATTTGTGACCCTAACATCGTCGCTGCTGGTCTGGGACCTGCACTTTGAGAACCACCTTCAGACTTGGTCATCACCAAATTTGGCACTCTAATTTGACAATAAGATTAAAATAAGAATCACAGGCTACGGTGACTTAGGTTCTTTACTTGGTTCACTGACTTGGGTTTCTGTGGAAGGGACATATTTCTAATGTTGTGCCATGCCTTTTGGTGACAGGAACGAGTCTGTCAGTGTGACAGACTTCAAGTCCAGCTGGAGGGATGGGCAGGCCTTCCTGGCAGTCATTCACGCCTTGCGACCAGACCTCGTGGACATGAAGAGTCTGAAGCATAGATCCAACAGGGACAACCTGAATGAGGCCTTCATGGTGGCAGAGCGAGAGCTCAAAATCCCCAGGCTGCTGGAGCCAGAAGGTAAAGAAACTCCTTTGCTTTTACAATATGACATTGATTTGAAAACAATGTATATCTCTGTATAAGCAAATAGAACAGCATTGTATTTTAGTCCTGGACAGGTTAACATAAGGTCTAAATTGACGCTCACAAGCTTGGGCATCCCTAGCAATGAGCTCACTTCAGTAATTGCAGGGCGAGGCCGCAGCCAGTAGCAAACACTCCTTCCTCTGTCGGGACTCACCTGAGCCTTGTCTTCGCTCCCTTCTGTCGCCGCCTTCTGGGTAGTGTTCTTCTTCACTGTTAACTTCTGCCCTGAATCTCCCAGTATGATGATGAGTCTTCTGTTGGCTGTTTGGCTCTCCATTCTCCCATGCCCCACTCCCGCTCCTGGCAGAGCCTCTGGGGAGCACACGTGGCTTCTCCAGCCTCCTTAGATGGTTTCCCAGCCCTCGCTGTTGATTCTGCACAGTCTGTTGTGTTGGCTTGGTAACAAAAACAAGAAAATCCCACATACGGAATTGGTTCTGTCCACAGAGCTCATTATCAAATTAAAATCTATTTTTTTTTTTTTTTTTGAGACAGGGTCTCACTTTGTGGTTCAGGCTGGCTCTGAGCTCACTATGTAGCCTAGGCAAGCTTTGAACTCAGCAATCCTCCTGTCTCTGCCTCCCGAGCGCTAGGATTACAGGCGTGAGCCACCACACCTGGCACTGTGGTATGTGGTATTGATTGTTGGTGGGCGTGAGTCTCCACGCCCAGCATTGTATGTGGTTACCGGGAATTGAACTCAGGACCTTGCGCTTGCGAGGCAGGCGCCGGAACCACTGAGCTAATCCTCCGGCCCTAAAATCTATTTTAACTGTGTCTAGTGAACTATAAAGTTAAAATGAAAATAATTTCTTTCTGTAAAGTGCTTTATTTTGGATTGTCTTAGTTCATAAACAGTGCTGTGAACAAAGCCACTGAGAAGAGTGGAAGTCACATCTGAGGATGTGGCTGAGCGGCAGAGCATGTGTGTAGCATGTGCAAGGCCTTGGATTTGCTCCTCAGAACACACACACACATGCACACACAAGTAACGCAGGTAATAAAAAATGGCACATAGGATTAGTAACAATTACAAGGGACCAACAGATTAAGGTATAGAAACTCTAGTCTCAGCTTTGTAATCAGGAATGTGTTCTATAAATCTTCAATGACTAGTTCTCCTGAACAGTGTGGAATACACGCCTCCTACAGGTCTTTTGTTTGAACTGTGGAGATAGAAGGAATATGTAGTGTACAGTTACAAATGGTGAAATGCATGGTACGCTTTACTGTAAATTCCAAGTAGTCCCCAAAGCCTTTGTTGATTTCCCTTGTACCTCTGCCGGATCCTAGGGCTACAGCTACTGAGAGCGTGCAGTTCTGGCATGTACGCCGTGGGGTGACTTCTTTATGGTAAGGAGCAGGTGGGATAGTAAAGCAGCACTTCAGAACTTCATGTGTTCTTCCACAACATGAGTGACTTCTTTGTTGAATCAAACACTAGAAGAATATTTCCCCATTTTTTGTGCTGTTCACAATTTAGTAGCTATAGATAGCCTGCTTTTAGGATTTATCTGTATTATTAATGATCTCCCCATTTATTTTTATTGATCAATAAATGAATAATACGTCAATAAAAGAGTCACAGTAGGTGACATTTCTAAGTTCACAAGCAGCCCGTGATGTGTGTGTGTGTGTGTGTATAGTTTGAGCACTTACTGTAGTTTTCTTTATGCTTTATTCTAAGTACCTACTTCTGATTAGTTTTTCAAAAATATTTATAATGCAATTCTCTAAATACTGTTAGTATAAAATCTTTTCTTTTCCTCCTCCTGCCTTGTGTTTTCCTTTCTCCTTCTGCCTCTGTCTCTTACTCCCTGCCTCAGCCTCCCAGTAGCTGTAGTTCCTTTGTTTTAGTAAATGCCAATGTAAGTCAGCTAATGAAGCAGAAAACACCACAAAAGCACATTTCCACCCTATAAATGATTGCTCATTATAAACAGCTTCAATAATAGCCTGAAAATGTGAAATACATCATTATTCATACAAACTAAACCCCACATTCATCTTTGAATTAAGGGAACTATCTTTTGACACCATTTAAAATACTTTTATTTTTACTGGTACATGTTTGCAGTAGGCAATAATTACATTCCTTGTAGGAAGTTGGTACATGTTACTCTTCTAACACATTTTGAATCTTTTTTATCCCCCAAACCCTTGACTTGGTTTTGCTAAACTAGTTCATCACCATGCATTATGGTTTCATATAAAATGAGATTTTTTTTTTTTTTTTTGCTTTTTGAGACAGGGTCTCGCTTTGTAGTTCAGGCTGGCCCTGAGCTCACTATGGTGCCCAGGCAAGCCACCACGAACTCAGCGAGCCACCATGTCTGGCATTGTGGTATGCGGCGTTGATCGTTGGTGGGTGTGTTTCCACGCCCAGCATTATATGTGGTTACCAGGGATCGAACTCAGGTCCTTGCGCTTGCAAGGCAGGCGCCGGAACCACTGAGCTAACCCTCCGGCCCAAAATGGGATGTTTTTAAAAATAAATATCTATTGAAGCCTGTCTCATTTTATGCATCTTTCAATATTTACACTTTTCCTATTAAAATCTATTGGGAATATTTGAAACTGCACCCCAGTCTTTTATTGATAGCTTTCATATGCTTACTGCCTTGAATCATATGATTTTGTATGTATTAAATTTACTTTCTATCTTAGCCGGTGTATGGTGCTTTTTGGGCTAAGGGAACTTGTCCACCAACACATACCTAGTGCGTTACATTTGCTGATGTTTATTTTTCTTCTTATTATACACTCCTTGAGGGGCATTCATGTCTTACAGCTTTTAGCATCTTTCTGAGTGAATGAAGGGATGAAATCTAAGAGTAACATTTTACACTGTATGCCCTTCTACTTCCTTCTTGTTATGTACACTTGTTAACTGTGTAAATGTTCATTGCATTGAATTTATTGAATTAACAAAAATAGTGAAGTTTCCCTTTTCAGTAACTTACATGATTTGTTTGGTACCTTACAAAGAAACATAAAATTAGTGGTTTGCCTGTGACACTTTTTGTCCTTTTTGTGATCTCTGATCCACTTGATTTGTTTATATCCCTATTTTTTTTTAGCTTTGTGCAGTTCTGCACTTTTCAAACTTATTTCACGGTAGACCCCCTGAACAGCATAGCGCCTGGCCCTTGAGCATGCTCAGCAAATCTGTTTCCTAAATGAGTGAATGAGCTGTTGGGTGTCTCCATCAAGGCTTCCCTGTAACCTGTATTCCTAAAACGCTTTATGGCATAGTGCGTGGGCCACTCTGGCAGGAATCACTTCCGGGGGCCGTATCTTCCTGCATTCCCAAAGGAATTTCTGCCTGGAGTCTCCAGAAAGGGGAATGCTTTGATTTTCTTCTAACCCTGGCTACTATGTCCTCACCCATGCCACACCCACAGGGACACACTCACAGAGGCTGCGAATGTGTCCATATGCCAGGGTGCCACCCAGACCTGTGTGAACCCAGATCCCAGCTCCTAGTCACTGCCCTGGGTTGGAGCAGGGCTGAGCCTGCAGAGATTGTGTGGGTTGGATGGGACTCCGGTTCATTTCAAAAGCAGGTCAGCTTGGGGCATAGGCCATCAAGTAGTTCTCTTGAGTGCTAACTGTAGTATATTCCATGATAATTATAATAGGAAGCCATGTCTGCTGCTCACTGATGCTGCAATGTATCTCGTAGATGTAGACACAGTCAATCCTGATGAAAAGTCCATCATGATGTATGTGGCGCAGTTTCTGCAGTATTCCAAGAACGCACCTCGGATTGGGGACAGAGCTCAGGTAGGTCTTTATCACTACGAATCAAGCTCATTTTTGTTGTACTAAAGTACTGGTTTAAGTTTTTAAAGTGAATTATAAAGTTCACACAGAATTCAAATGGACATACTGCTCACTGGATTTTGACAAATGCGTTTGCTGTGTGCCATGCAGCAGTCATGATGTAAGACAGTTTGTCACCCACGTTGTTCCTTCATGCCTCTCTTCTGTCCCTAATCCTCATCACAAATTAAGTGAAGCTGGATCATAAACAATTTTAGAGCTATCACAGTTTTTATCTAGTATAATTTTTATTTACTTTGTTGAGATATAATTTGCATACCATAAAATTCAACCATTTGAAATATATCATCCAATGGAATTCAGTGCATGTACATAATTATGTGACTATTAGCATCATCCAACTTTAGCACATTTCTGTTTTGCTCCTTCGTGTGAATGGAACTGTGTGATTCACATAAATGGAAGCATTGTGCTCTATTACTGGCTCCTGCTTGTTGAGTTTTTCTTGAATTACCGTGAAGTTCCCATTTGACTCTTCAATTTTTCCCTTTTCCTTTCAGTCTGTTACATAAAATATGGGTAGAAATTTCATAAAAGATCACCAAACTCCTGAGAAGAGCCCATCTTCTACTTTTATGAAGATAAATAAGTGTTGTGATTCAGTAAGATGTCTATGATTATTATTTTAAAATTAAACTGCTTCTTTAAACATGTTTATCTACATTTTGCTTGGCAGACTGGAACTGTTACTCCAGGTGCGACCTTGGGGGTGTAAGCCAGATCTTGGCTGACTCTGAAAATCGGAGCCAGGCTGAGAACTCAGCTCACTTATTTCTGACCTGCTGTGGAGCTTCACCTTCCTAATTAATTTTCATATTACAACTAAAAGTAAAAATCCAACTGTCCGTGAAATTGGATGTAAAAGTATTAGAAACACTCTATCTCACTAGAGGGACAAAAGGCAAATGGTAGTAAAGAAGAACAGAAATAAGATGTAATTTCTACCTTTTCCTTTAGCAGTAAAATCTGCTCCCAAACATAAGCAAGAATCTAAGCAAAAGTAATTATTGCTAATGTCTGCAGCTAGCAGAATCCAGACCTTTGCGACTGTTGTTTTAGAGCCTTTTAAATGTTCCAGATTTAGTTTTTAATGTCTCTGTTTTTTGGCAGGCAAACATCTCCTATTTAGAATTATTGGAAAACACCCCTCTAACATGCCCCTGTGAAGCGGTGCTGTAGAGCAGTGATCTCTAAAGTTGAAGAGTAACGGAGGTGGAAGGGAGAACGGGGATGCTGCTCACTCTCACTCAGTGGTTCCAGCTCCTGCCTAGGAAGCGCAAGGTCCCTGGTTGGATCCCCCGTAGCCACATACAACAATATTGGGTGTGGTGACTCACGCCCACCAGCAATCAGTACCACATACCACAGTGTCAGGTGGTTCCATCACTGCTTCGTGTGATGAATCATTGCTTTATAATGGTGATGTGATTTCACAGGAATTTTAAGTTAATTGTATTGTTAAAAAAAATCCTCTTATGGTCTGAGAGAGAGAGAGAGAGAGAGAGAGTGTGTGTGTGTGTGTGTGTGTGTGTATGTCTGTGTGTGTGTCTGTCTGTGCTTGTGAATCACAGGGCAAGGTGGAAGATGCTGTGGGCTACAAGAGAAAAGCTACAGCAGGTACAAAAGACATGTGGGAACTAAGCATGGTGTTGGACACCTGCTTGTTTTTTTTTTTTTTTTTTTGAGATAGGGTCTTGCTTTGTAGTTCAGGCTGGCCCTGAGCTCACTATGTAGGCCAGGCAGGCTTCGAACTCAGCAATCCTCCTGCCTCTGCTTCCCTAGTGCTGGGATTACAGGCATGAGCCACCACACTTGGCACTGTGGTATGTGGTACTGATTGCTGGTGGGCTTGAGTCACCACACCCAATATTGTTATATGTAGTTACCGGGGATCCAACTAGGGACCTTGCGCTTGCTAGGCAGGTGCTGGAACCATTGAGCTAAATCTCTGGCCGTGTAGGCTCTCTCCTAAGCCAGAGAATTGGATGTGCGTAGCCTTTCGACCTCTTACATTCAGTGCATTGTGTGACTTGTGGGCCAGAGCATTGCTCTTGATGTGGAGCCATTTAGGAAAGAAGGGGTCAGACATTCTTGTCTCTTGGTCTGAACAGGGGAGGATTCTTATGCTTCTTTCTGCTCTGCTCTGAGAGTCTTTTTATTCCTAAGATGCTCAGTGATAGTGAAAGCACCTGTTAACGTGTTAATAAGGTGTCATAGATTTATGTTTCTTAAAAGGCTTTATGCAGGGCCGGAGGGTTAGCTCAGTGGTTCCGGCACCTGCCTCGCAAGCATAAGGACCTGAGTTCGATCCCCTGTTACCACATATAATGCTGGGCGTGGTGGCTCACACCTGTAATCCCAGCACTCGGGAGGCAGAGACGGGAGGATTGCTGAGTTCGCGGCGGCTTGCCTGGGCACCATAGTGAGCTCAGGGCCAGCCTGAACTACAAAGCAAGACCCTGTCTCCAAAAAGCTAAAAAAAAAAAAAAAAAAAAAAAGGCTTTATGCAGCCAGTATCAGAAAGAAAGCAAGCAAACCAGCCAACTTGGGTTACACTTGTTGTTCTGGAGATGGGTCTTGCTTTGCTGCCCAGCCCAGTCTTGAGCTCTTAGGCTTAAATAAATGACTGTCCTGTCTCAGCCTTCCAAACAGCAGTGACTCTAGGGGTGTTCCACTGTACCCAGGTTGCAGAAAATTGAATTAGAACAACTATTTTCATTTTGTTTCTC
>PVIC010014922.1:0-35920 GCA_004025085.1 Thryonomys swinderianus
TATGCCTGATGTTCTTTTGATGGTCAGGTTAGGTTGCAATAAAACAAATATATACATAATTAAAATCTTATTCCATAAGATTTATTTTTTGTCCTATATTTCAGCAAAAGGATTTAAGATCTCTGCATTCTTTATTTTTTAGGTATAATAACTTGAAACACTAAAAATATATTACTGAGCTGAATTTGAAAATATTTTTATTAAGACATTGTTATTAAATTTTATTTTATCTTAAAATGTAAGTTACTTATATATAGTTATAAATTCTGCATACTACAATTAATGTGTATAAGGGTAATAAAAATTAAGGTTAAAATACATTTTTCCAATGTATTTGTTATTTAATATATTAATTTTAGCATGCAATGTCCATGTAATTGCATAGGTAAACAATTTATGTCCTATTACAATGCTGCCATAGCTACTAAAATATAATTAGTGCACATAAATACATTTAAGAATAACATGAAGTTTTTAACATTGCAGAAAGCTTCTGGTCACAGTAGGCAACTGTTGGAAATGTCGTGCTAAATTAGGAATTCGTCCAAAGCTACAGATTAGTTTAGTAGTTGAAGGAAGAAAAGGGGCCCTGAGATGTTCAGGAAATAAGACTCAACTCTTTAAGGTTCCATTGCAAGTCTGCAAAAGAACAGTGGAGACTGACACGTCAGTTTATCTTGTCTTTTACTGAAGCAAATCTTGTGCTCAAATGACTGTCTTCTATGACAGTGTTCTTATGAAATGGTGGGACCTCTACAGCCAAATTCTTTATGTGTCCAAATATAGCCACAACTCTACAGGGAAAGAAAGGTATACCCATAAAATCTGTAAGGCCAGAACACTGTTGATCATAGGAGAACATGTTTAGGTTCTGGGCTGCCTTCTGAGAGTCTTGTCCACCAGATTCTGAGTATGTATGTCACCCAAGGTCCTCATAAAGCTCAAAGCCCAAGCAAGGACACTTATTGCTTATGTCTAAATTAATATTTATTTGGGAACTGGAAATGTCAATTAAATTAGGATAAGATTTTGCAGAGAAAATGAAGCTTGAATCTCATCTTGGAGAATGGGTAAGATTTCTACAGAAAAAAATTGTTCTGGGCAAGATAGCATCAATTTGAGGAACAGAATTATCATGCCAAGTAATAAGAAATCCCTGAATCACTAGGAGAAAATCTGCTGGGTCTTTTTTTGTCTTCCATATTTGAATATTAAAAATTTTTAAAGCCTCTTTTACTGTAGTCTCTTTTGTACTTACTAATTTACATGTACAAATTGAATATACAAAAGAAGCACTTCTTATATTCATTGGGGAGTTAAGGGTGTTAGGGTTGATGGAAAAAAATCTTCACGTTTCTCAGCAATCCTCACTTAGTAATACATTTACACAATTCTGTTGCTTCAGTCTCTTATCAGCTTTCCTAACTTTTTTATGCTACCACTGCCTTGATATTATCTGATCTTCAAGACAAAACTGACTGTTAACAGAAACCAAATTTGAGGAAGATAATTAAATATGACTTGCAATCAATAATATTATAAATTAAATTTTAGGCTAAAAGGGAGAAATGTTTAATGCTTTTGCCATTCAGGTAAAATATTAGTCCTATTTCAGTTTTGTTATTTTTCTGATTTGTATCACAAGTTACATTCTCCTTAAAGGCATAAGCCAAGTGCATGGTTTTCATATTGTCTGCTGGATTAGACAGTATTTGGATTTTGGGAGGAGTAGACTATCCTGATGTGCTCTTAGTCTCTCTCTTACCAGCCAAAAAAAATTTTTTTTTCCAAAACTTCAAGGATTTTTTACCCTGGGCTTTGAATGAACATATGATAAGATAGTTACATTTTGAAGTTAGGGAGCAACTTCTCCCTGTATCCTTCTCCCCACTTGTTCTTTTTGTCATTCCACAAATTGGCTAGAGTGGAAAATGTGTCTGTATTTATATATAAGTTGAAATGTAAATATCTGTATTCTTGACATTTGAGCTCCTCCATAAAATATTTCATTATTTTAAAGTAAAATTTGTTTCAGAATCACACATTGAAATACCAGAAGACTTCTAGGGATTAAAGCAACTAATGTGACTATAAATATGTATTTTATTTGTTCAAAGTCAAATACATAGATTAGTTTTACATAAGGCTAAAAGATGAATACTGTTACATGCTAAATATATTGGTACCTATACACACACGTCTTTCTATAGTTGAAACATATATACAGACCCATGAAAATGGACATTATATATTTGTGTATGTGGATGTTTTCACTTTCTTTTAGCCCAGAGGCACAGCAGCCATCGAGATATATATATATTTTTGTGTGTATTTGCATGTACCTGAAAAATTATCTATGAATAATTAATGTATTATTTGGAAGAAGGTAAAACATGGTCAGGCAATGGATTTTTCATGCTGTGATTTTCAGTTATGCCTTATCTCCTCTAGAGGAACTGAAATAAAATCTGCACATTTGTTCTTCAGTGCCTTGTGTACTATGGCTCTCTGTGAGACTGTACCGTAAACAACTTGATGTTACACAGGACTAAGTGGGACCTGTGTGCTGTGTTTGAGATTGATTGATTGATTGATTTGCGGTACTGGGGCTCGAACTCAGGCCCTGTGGGTCCAAGGTTGGTGTGATACCACTTGAGCTAAATCCCCAGCCCTATGTTTGAGATTTTATTTGGGGAACTAGGCTCTTGTTGTAACTCTTGTGTGGCATATTTGTGTGATGGACTGATGCAGTTGGTGATTCAGGGGGAGTTTTTAATGATTGAACAAAATATATTTCGGTGATTTTCCTGTTTGCAAAATGGCTAGACCCACACAGTTACTATTTCTTTTTGGACATCTCTGATCAAAATACTAATAATGTGATCTGGTGGAAGGGTGTCAATATTTTAACAAATAATAAAGGCATGATTTGGTAAAAGCCAAAGCCAGAGGAGTCACTTAGCAGTGCTAAATGTCATTAAAGTAGCAATAGGAGCCTGGCATGATGAAGGGCCCAGTACTTGTTCTGGTTGGCGAAGCAACTGGAGTTAGAAACCAAAAGATCATTTGTTAAGGGGAGTCAAAAGAGAGAATTGGACTATTGTCATTGTAGGTTATTCTTATCAGATGTGAAGGGACACAGCTGCTAGTGCTGCCCAAATCACAGAGTCCCCCGACCCCTCTCAGGGCTCGCCCAGGTGAGCAGCCACTGTGGTTGACCTTGTGAGCCTTGTTCTTTTGACTGCAGCTCATCGATCTGGGTTTGGACTCCTAGGAGATCAACATGACTGAATTGGTTCACTTTCTTAGAAATGTGAAGACTGAGTCTAAGTCACACAAGGAAAGAAAACATCTACTTCAGCTCATCTTGAGAATTACCCTTCAGATGGTCCTTGCTGAAAATATTGACTCTTGTACATCCTGGGAAAGATAATTTACCAATCCAAATTTCGGGTTTGTTTTTATTTTTAAGGAGCTATGAAAAGCTATCCTCTATAATTTGGTTGTAAGGAAATGAAAAAGCCATATATAAATGTGTATATATATGTATATATGTATGTATGTATATTTATATATGTATATATGTATGTATGTGTATATATATACATATGTATGTGCATGTATGTATGTATGCTTACCTGAAAGAATAAGAGTAGTAGGTATTCAGAGAATTTTTATTAAAAAAATTCTAAGAATAATGGTCCCAGAGGTTTCTGAAATGACTCCAGCATTTGGAACCTTGTTTAATGTCTCTTCATGACAACTAGTTTTGGTGTTTTTAAAAATGAAAGGGCAGTAAGCTATTGTAGATTTAGTAGCTGCATACTTTTATTTGTGATCGATGATAGGACTTGGTAGAAGGGAAAAAGAACTTCCTTTGTATGTAAAAGAGCAGGGTGACATCTGTTTATAAGAGCGGAACAGCTGAGAGAGTGTGCTGGTTTGGGCATGTTCCCCTGTCTGTACCTGTCTGTACCTGCAAATAGACCCCTGAGACTCAAATTCTGTGGTCCCCTCTTTCTTCACAATGATGTGTTGCCTCTCTACTGTTTTTGGCTAACACATTCAGAGAGACATTTGCTACTTTGGCCCCTCAGCTGTGATCCTAGGACTTTCTTACTCTTCTTTTTGTAATCTGATGTCAAAGCCTGAGTTGGCATTTCAGTAGTTAAATGTTCCCTCTCATGGAGTTTGTGGGAATAACCCAAGACTGCTCTGTGGCCAGGAGAGAGAGATCTCACAGTGATTTCCAGAAGCCTGGCTAACCTTATTCTGAGGTTGCCTATCAAAGTAGGGAGCACAGTGCAAGAAGGGCGCCCACTCTCAAGGGCTCTTCACAGACACTCAGCTTTACTTTGTCAGTGTCATTGCTTCTCTTGAAGTGATGGTGGGTATTGGGAGGAGCCTGTGCTCTCTGCTGTGCCTTCTTCTGTACATTATCGATACCCGTCATCACCAGATCACAGCACGGGTCCTATGGGTCACTACGCACCATGACATACAGGCCAAATTTTAGGCACATAGATGATGTAGTCAGCTGTCTGCTTTTATTTAACATTTCAATCAAAATGCACACTTTTTTTTTTTTTTGAGATAGGGTCTCTCTCGCTTTGTAGTTCAGGCTGGCCCTCAGCTCACTATGTAGCCCAGGCAAGCCTTGAACTCAGCAATCCTCCTGCCTCTGCCTCCCAAGTGCTGGGATAACCGGCGTGAGCCACCACACCTGGCACTGTGGTGTGTGGTATGTAGTATTGATTGTTGGTGGGTGTGAGTCACCACACCCAGTATTGTATGTGGTTACTGGGGATCGAACTCAGGACCTTGTGTTTGCGAGGCAGGTGCCGGAACCACTGAGCTAAGTCTCCGGCCCAAAATGCACACTTTTAATATACATGAGATACATTGAGCTGTTGCTTTTACACTAATATTTGTGAAATAGTTTTGATCACATGGTACACTTGCATTTTTTAATCAGTGTCTTTTCTATAACTACAACAGCATTTTGAATCTCTAACCCAATTTTTTCCATGCCACTTTATCTTCCTGTCTAGTGTGAGATATTGCAATTTTTACATCTGTGTGTAGAGCTGTCATGGGAAATTTTATCTCAAGCCCCAGCTTTAGGACATTTAGAATTTTATTCATCCTTGGTGTGTATAGATGTGATCTCTATTGCTTTTTCAATAGATCTTTACAAGGCTTGTTTAAGCTGACAACTGCAGAAGAATCAGCTGGATTTTGCACCAAAAATTTGTGTTCTGCCTCGCAGTGATGAGCACAATACTAGAAGTAGCTTCTTACCCCAAATCACATTTTCTATACTTCTTCCAGCCACTCAATGGGTACCACATGACTGGTTCTTGCCAGTGTGATGTTAGCAGCAGCAGCAGCAGCATGTGTGGGGCTGGAGAGAGGCTTTGTGGTGAATAAGCTTGATCAGGCCAACTTGACTGCCTAGGAGGCCAGCCAGGGGATTAGGGAAGCACATCTGTGTGTGTGTCTGAGTAGGTGAGGGAGGCATTAATTTGGAGTTTCTTTCCCTACCTGCCATGTAACTAGTCTTCTTCTCTGCTTCCGAGCCACCATAACTAAACATCTTCTATCTTTCATGTCCTTCCCCCAAGATGTTTCTGTGTCACAGTCAGCTGACCATGGACTGAATTCCCCAAAGTCTTTAAGGCAAATTAAACCTCTCCTCTTTTAAGCTCTGAGTGTCAGATACTATACTCAACTACAAAAATGCTGATGAAAGTTAGGTTCTAATAAAGGTTCCACCTTTCCCAGATTGTCTTTATACATTTGTGGGCTGATTGGCAAATGTTTTATGTAAAGAGTTGACTGACTATTTGGTTTTGGGTGAGACTCTTCAAGCCTATCATCGTATTATGTTAGCAGAGCAACCACACATGAACTGAAAGGCACAGCGGTGTTGTGACCCTGCTGTAGGGTTTCAAAGTGGCATCAGCTAGGAAGAATCTAGATACTTGAATAGTACTCAAAGAATCACTCACAGTATCTAAGTATGATCTTCATTTGTCAAGACCTATACTTTTGTTGTTTTAAGAAATGAAATTTGGGGGATTTTACAAAATTACTCAGAGTGCTCAATATCACCATAATACAAGGTCCAACACAAGTCTTGCAGACATGCCCATAGAAATGGTTACTAAGTGTGAATCATAATTTTATTACTTTTTGGAATATACAGTTTTGCCAGATGACTGTTATAAGCATAGGTTCGTTCACACTAATATATGTTCTTTAGTATTAACTGTTCAAGAGAAAGCAAATGACAGTGTCTCTTGTAACATAATAGATTTCATGAAAACTCCAATATAAGGTGACAGCTTTTCTAGCGCTAATTTTAGAGAAAAAATTCACTCTACCTTACATTAAGTGTGGCTGACCATTTTTTGTAGTTTTTATGGCTGGGAACTGAAAAATATAATGTAATGGAGAATTATATCAAAGTCTGGGTGAAATTAAATCATTTCCCTTTTTTCAATAAGAATTTTTGTATTATTGTGAAAAAAAGGTGAACATTAAGATAGACACTGACAAATATTGAGTCCAACTTTAGACAACTTAATTAACTTCTCATAATCCAATTGTATATCTACATGTGGAAACCCTGACTTTACAGAAATTTTGGGGATATTTTCTGAATATTGAGTGAAGCATGCATAGCGCATCACTAACTTTATTTTCACTTCAAAAATACCCATTCTCACATTCTTTTATCTGAAGTTGATAATGCATCTTGTTACATGCTGCTGTATCACTAAATACTGTATTGCATTTAGTCAAAACTAAATTTGTTTAAAAATCTACCCATCAAAGAACATTAATCAAACTAAGAAGAGCTCATAGGTATGGGGAAATACTTTCAAAGTGAACAAATGAGCCACAAATTGGGAGGAAACATGTTAATTCTGTGCAAATGACCTTGGAAAATTTAGCAGTTAAAGGGAAAAATTAAAATCACAGACATATGCAACAGGACAAAATGTTTTGCTGAGGAAAACAGAAACAAGAATTCAGTGTATGATTTGATATCCATAAATTCTAGAACAGGCAAAACTAATTCATGAAAATATACACAAAGGAGTGCTATATTCTGGAAGGAAGTATTGAATAGAAAGACATAAAAAAAAGAAAGAATAAAAAGAAAAAAATTTGACCTGGGCTTGGTGGCTCATGCCTATAATCCCAGCACTTGAGAGGCAGAGGCAGGAAGATTACTGAGTTCAAGGCTTGCCTGAGCTACAAGGTGAGCTCAGGGCCAGCCTGAACTACAAAGCGAGACCCTGTCTCAAAAAGAAAGAAGGACAAAAAGAAGGGAAGAAAGAAAGAAAGAAAGAAAGAAAGAAAGAAAGAAAGAAAGAAAGAAAGAAAGAAAGAAAGAAAGGAAAGAAAGAGAAAGAAAGAAGAAAGAAAAGAAAGAAAGGAAAGAGGAAGAAAAAAGGAAGAAAGAAGAGAGCGAGGAGGGAGGGAGGGAAGGGAAGAAAGAAGGAAAGGAAGGATCATTTTGGAGTAACAGAAATATTTCATTTCTTGATTAGCTGATATGTGGAGTATATTAATTCATCAAGACTCATCAAGCTTCCCGCTTAACATTTATGCTTCTAAGTGTTGTAATTACTTCTCAGTAAAAGGTGTGCTGGAAAATAGATAATTTAGATGAAATCTGGTCTCTATAAACATGAGGTTAGGGTGCTGAAGAGATACCTAACATCTTTCACAGGATAGCATTTTCAGATCTGCTGAATTCCTGTTACTCTGGATTTGCTTTTCTCTCCCAAATTCATTGCTTTTTATGTTTTTCTGTGTTGTTACTTTTATTAGCAAAAGATCCAATTCCAAAAATAACTTAAAAACTTCATCTCTTTTCCTTAGATCATGTTATTTTTGTTACTTAGAATGCTATTGTAATGTACACTGAACATGTATTCAGTGTTTTCAAATAAAAATAAATGCCTGTTTATGAAGAAGAGTTTCTTAAATTGAATAAAATGTGCACTATATTTTATACTTTTCTCCAAAC
Source organism: Thryonomys swinderianus (assembly GCA_004025085.1). Lineage (NCBI taxonomy): Eukaryota > Metazoa > Chordata > Mammalia > Rodentia > Thryonomyidae > Thryonomys > Thryonomys swinderianus. Next base: position 8,045 of record PVIC010014922.1, read on the forward strand.
CATTCCCAGTCTTATGTAAAAGGCAGCAAAGTAGCTGAAATTAGTGCCTTATCTAAGATCTGTAAGCTCCACATAAAAGGAGCTTACTTGAGATAATCAGACTTGAATTTTTGCTTTTAATCACTTTTACTACTTTTGTGTTGTTCATTTCATATTGTCAATAGAATCGCTAATTCATTTTTTTTACCCAAGTTTCTCATTTAGTTGATTTTAATCGAAAGCAGATTACAAACTAAGAGCTAGAGATACTCTCATTCTATATTTTACCTCTTGGTACTTTAAATCATATCTTGCTACTTTTTGATATATTTTTGTGATGAGTTATTTTAAGTGTCAACTAGATTGTTAGGTGATGCCCAGATAGCTGGAAAAACATTATTTCTGGGTGTCTCTTTAAGAGAAATTACCATCTGAATTAATGGGTAAGTGTAGAAAAATCCACCCTCATCTACTTTGATGGGTGTCATTTAACCTGTTGAAAATCAAACCAAAAAAAATTTCAGAGGAAAAGTGAACTTGCTTTTTTCTTGACCTGGTACGTCCATATAATCCTGCCATTGAATATCAGAGCTTCTGATTCCTGGTATCTGGACTCTAAGACCAACACCAGTAGCTCTCTGTAACTCATCTTTCTTTGAGACTTGAGACAGAAACCTATACCAACCACTTCCATGGTTGTGAGGCCTCTGACTCATCATGAATCACGCCACGGGGTTCCCTGATTCTCAGTACACTTTGGCGATAGGATATCATGGGACTTCTCTATCCCCATAATTCTGGAGCAAATACGTACAATAAATCTGCTCTTCACTATTTGTGAGTGTATCACGATTGGTCTGTGTCCTTAGGGAAGTGAACTGATGTCATCTTCCTATGTATAAGCCATGGCCCATATGTTATGAGAAATCTATCAAAGAAATAATGAGGCTTATACTTCTCCCATTTCCTAGTAACCCTAACCATCCTTCCCAGCCTGTCATTATTTTCAGGGCAGTGATACACTTCCTTGTATTACTTTTAAATACAATTTCTCTGGTCTTTTGTTTATGATTGCCTACCCTTTGAGAGTGAAGGAAAATAATTTTTTGTCCAATTATGTTTAAAACTTATGCTCATTCAACAATATGAATTAGAACTTTGGGAGAGAAATACAAAATAATGAGTAACTATCCTAGCCCAGAGAGATGTTAGGAGAGGGCCCTTGAACTGGTAGGAGAGCAGCTTCTCCCTCAAGAGTCAGAAACACGGCAACTGAATAGCTTTTCCGTCTTAAGGTGACTTTCGTTGTCTTTTGGTAAAAATATTTGGAGTCTCTGATGTCTGCCACCATGCTGTGCTTTCCAGGTATATGTCACACGTAAGTCATACGGAGATCAGAAGATGATAAGGTACCTTCCTGGGTGCCATGGGCGACACGCTGGCCATTAAGGCTGAAACTCCACTCTCTGGGTTTTCCGCTCGTGTCTTGGAGTGGGTCTGGTTTTTCTTGGATTCTGGAGAGATCGGCAGCCTTTCGCTGACTTGGCAGAGGTCTGTCTGTGCTTCCTCTCTGACTGAGGCCTTGTTGCTGTACTAAATGTCAAAGACAGCCCACTCTGGCAAGATCTCTACACATGCATATATTTCTGGTCTAATCCTCATGTCATAGTAACAAAGGGCAATTTGGATCCTCGCTGCATGAACTCAAGAGGCAGGAGAATCCTGTGATGGTCGGATGAGGGGACATTGACCTCAGCACACGTGTTTGGAGAAGCACAACAGAACCATGCCAGGGTCTGCTAGTGTTGAGGTTTCTCCTACATGTTCTTTAATCTGAAGGCTGGAAAAATCAGAACAAAGAGAAAACAGGAAGCTCTATACTGTCCTTGCTCTGTCTGTCCTTTGTTCTTTTCTTTTATTTTCTAAGAACCAGACGTGAAGTAGTTCACTTCATTTTCAACTTCCCTCAGCAATAATCAATCACAGAAGGCATGTTACACATAGTTTTGCCCAGCCTTGCCTTTATGTATTCCATGGCAGCCCACTGAATTTGAGCAACACTTTCCTTAAAAAAGCCCACCTCCTGATCCTATTGCTGTATGTATGTCCTTCTTTTATATCAGTGCTTTTCTTATTCTTTTATTTCATGACCGCTCCCTAAGGAAACTTACCCTCTTCATTCTGGGTTCTCTTTCCAGCATAGTGTTTCTCTTCATGATCAGTGTTTCATCTTTCTGTCTACTCATATGCATGACTTAGTATGCTCCTCTTTCTAGTATCATTATTTTTGTGTTTGGAATATTCTGATCCACATGTAAACTTGAAGTTAGCTTTCTAATTTTTTTCTTAAAAATCCTTATTTCAACCTCAATTTTTATCTGCCAATACCCTTGCCCTTTGTTTGCTACAATTTTTAGCAAATACTTTCAGAGTCCGTTTTTCTTTGTATGTCTAATTTATCCACTTTTCTTAACTCAAATTAGACATTGGCCTCACATCCTCAATGAAAATTCCATTTCCCTGGAAAGGTTCTTTACCGGGTCTCCCATGACTTTATTCTTACTTAATTCAATTGTGTATATGGAGGTGAGGAGGGGTTAAAGGGAGAGCAGGACAATGGGGAAAAATAAGGATTAAGATAAATCATGTACAGATACAAATTCTCAATGATGAATATGAAAATAATATATTCCTAAAGTGCACCGACAAACTCAATTAAAAATAATAAATTCAGTTGTAACCTCTCAGTTTTTAATCCATGCATCTTTGTCTACTTTGTTTTTATTTTCTTTTGCTTCTTGACAAAATAACTTTAGCTGTCCTTTTGCAGATGATTTAACCAGAAGATCAAAAACAAGCTTTATTGGTTAAGCAGCTGAGATAGTGAAACATTTATTTTGAGAAAACTAGTATCAATTACTCACATTAAAATCACTTTATAGCATATTTAGTATTTTCTGGCATGGTCTCTTCTCAGGCCGAAATGTATTAAAAGAAAAAGCATCCCCTTCCTAGCACGGCTTACCAAAAGTCAGTTGTATGTTAAAACTGAGTAAGATGTCGAGGAATAGCTGGTGCATTTTCTCTTTTATTATAGAGAAGTTGAGGTAGCATGGACTGTTAACAGGAGTTTTCTTTCTCTGTGTAGGTGGTTATTTAGTGATGGACCCTCAATTAGATCCAAACAGGTATTTTTCATTCTCCTTTTCAGTACATTTTCATTAATACAAAGTAGTAGTCACTTAGGACTAAAATAGTTTTCTAAATGTATATACAAAATCACACTGGGTTGTTTTTCAACAATTATTTTCTTTCATCATTTCATCCAAGTGTTGCCTATGTATCTATTTGATACACCAGGACATTACCTACAATTATCTATAAAAAGAAAAAAATAAACTCTTACACTTGATAGTAGGATGTTAAATTATTGGGCATAGCTCAGATATTTTACTTGATGTATATTTTGAAAATCATATTATAAGTTTACCCTTTTCATTTCTAATTGAGTGGATTTGCACCTTTCCTACCTTATTGTTTTGATAATGTTGGCTAAAGTTTTATCTACTTTATTCTTTCAAAAAAACTAACTTTTCAATTCATTGATTTTTCATATCATTCTCTTAGTCTCTATTGCATTAATTTTGCTCTGATCTTTATAAGTTCCTCTCTTGTATGAGCTTTGGGTTTGTCTTGCTTTTGAGCTTGCTCTGTTCTCCTAGTTCATTCTCTGCTTTGAATTTTCCCCATAGCACTGCTTTCATTGTGTCTTGTAGATTCCTGTGTGTTGTATGGACATTATTCGTTGTAGAAGCTGTCTGTGTTCTTCTTTAACTTCATCCACGACCATGGGTTGTTCAGGAGAGTGTTATTCAACTTGCACGTGTTTATGAGGTTCTTGAAATTTCTTTAGCTCTTGAACTCCAACTTTAGGACACCATCGCCTGACAGTATACAGGGGATAACTTCAATTCCTTTTTCATTCACTTAGACATTTTCATGGAATTTGACTAAAATATCACAAACTTCCCAGGTGGATATAGTTTTCTTTAACCAGAGTTTAGTCCAGTGGATCTTAGTTTCCATATTTTGGGAAAATGTCCAGCATCGCAGAAACTCAGATGGTATTACCAATAAAACTCCGGCTTTTCTCTCCTGCTGCACTGAACAAACGCCATGAATTTAACTTTCAAAGTCTTTCTTAGATAATTCAGCTTCAGTACTATCTACTGTAAATTTAATCAGGGGAAACCAAGAGAAAAATGAAATAGATATCTCAATTCAAATGCCAGCATTTGAATAAAGGGCTCTGTAAACATGAACATTTAATTTTATTGAAATTTAAATGAGTTTCAAACCCACTGAATATAAGGTCCGTTAATTAAGGTATGAGTGCCCTGTAAATCTTGGCTGAATGCATATTTGCCACTTACAGTTGTGGCTGACAATAGCTCTTTGTAGAGAATGAAGCATAAATCTAAATCAATTATGATACTCTATGTGTAATTATGAATATTGTTGAAAAATGATTTTACTAAGGATTGTGCATTTTAACGTGTTAAAATTCTATTTCGTTAATTCTTGCCAACTCTTTTCTAACCATACCACCACAGGAAAATGTGCCAGTAACTGTCTTCTGAACAAATTAATATAGGACCTAATAAAGATAGATCATATAAAATTGTGTGTAAATCTGATCCTGTTCTCAGTGAAGAATTATGATTTTGGGGTCAGAGACTTAGCTCATTGGTTTTGGCACCTGCCTCGCAAGTGCAAGGTCCTGAGTTCAGTCCCTAGTAACTACATACAAGGCTGGGCGTGGTGACTCACACCCACCAGGAATCAATACCACATACCACAGTGCTGGGCCTGGTGGCTCATGCTGTAACCCCAGCACTCAGGAGACAGAGACAGGAGGATTGCTGAGTTCAAGGTTTGCCTGAGCTACATAGTGAGTTTAGGGCCAACCTGAACTACAAAGCGAGACCCTGTCTCAAAAAAAAAAAAAAAAAAAAAAAAAAAAAAAAAAAAAAAAAAAAAAAAAAAAAAAAAAAAAAAAAAAAAAAAAAAAAAAAAAAAAAAAAAAGAATTGTGATTTTAGAGAGTACATTGTTTAATGTAGCGTTTAAGAGGAGCTTTTGGGATTTTAAAATTAGGAAATGACAGTCTTCATGTCAGAGAGCTCACAATCTTAGGTGTGAAGGTCACAAACACAGCAGTGAGACATAGCAAGAATGGCAGAGAGCACTAGGAGTGTAAGTGCTACTTCTGCTGTGGGTTTGGAGGGCAGATGCATTGCACATGGTGAAGGGTATTAGAATCACAGCAACTTCTTATGCAAAGTGTTTCTCAGCAGTAATCCAAGTAATCGGGATAAAGGAGATGCTAAGTAAAATCATGTAGAAATTGAAAATAAGACAAAAATGAGGCGATTGGATGTTTTCTTTTTGTTGTAACAACATTCAGTTCTTCTGGGCATGTTTATTTGCTGTGAGATTTTGTTTTCTATTAGGGTAAAATCTGTGTAAAATTTCATGTTAATAACATGTAGATTTTACCTTTTAGAAGAGGATTTCCCTTCAGGAGTAGGGTACAGCTTTGTTTTCTGGGGACATGTAGCCTAGCAATATCCTTCAGTATTTGTCCTGCTGTTGACAAAATACTTTGAGTCTTCAGAATTCTTTTCAGAGCCAGCTTTATTATGCTGCTTGCTGGCTCTCTCACACATGAGTTAAACATACCCTTGAGTTGTCTTTATTCTAGATTTGGAAAAATCATTCCTTTAACTTAGCAGAGTTGCAGTTGAGTACAGCCTAGGCTGGAGTTGATCACTTCTACACTTGATCTTAGCCAAAAGGCCGAGAAGCGATGGAGTTGATCACTTCTGAGTCACAGGGAAGATGGTCTCCATCCCACATAACATCATATTTTTCATACTTGCTTCCTTTGCATACTTCTTTCTTTCTGAGTTCTTTGGGGAAATCTCAAAACAGTAATCAGACCTCACCTTCCACGCACAGAAGTCCCAGAAAAGGACCTTGGCACATCTTTGCATTGTGTTTGTCCTTAATGATGGCAGAGCAAGAGTGTAATATGCCATGGAGCTTTTCTTCATTTCCTGGAATGCACCTGGGAAGCCTGCTCTGTTTGCTAGCTCTGGAAATTTGAAAGGGGAAAAATTTTAAAGGCTCATCCTGTTGTTTAACCTCCACCTTCTCATAGAGCATTTCTGTCTCAGCCTGAAATACCGATTTCTAAATTTGCTTTAGGAATTTATTCACATTAAGAGTGTAATCCATCTCTTGGGGGAAATCAGGTGGTATTGCATGGCCATTTATGCAATGACAAAGACAGAAATTGTATTCAAACCCTCTTATAGACAGACATTAACACTTCCCAGGCATTTAACTTCATACTGCTCTTTGTTCCCTAGGCAACAAGCACCAGAAGCACTGGCTGAATGTTTGCCCTGAATCTGCACCATGCTAACCATTGCATTTTCACTGTACTTTCTATGTTAGTTTCCCACCAATGTCACAAAACACCTAAAACGATCAATTTAAAAAGTGGAAATTTTATCTGGATTCCGTTTTTGAAGTTTTTGTGGATGGGTGACTAGCAGCCTTGCTTGGGACTATCATGAAATTGCAGGGGCAGGGAATGCATAGTTACAGCAGTGAGCCACTCTGCTCAAAGCACTGGGAGGCAAAGACGGTGAAGAAGAGGGTGACTCTCAATATTCCCTTTATAGTCTCGGCCCTAACTGCACAACTTCCTCCTTGTAGGCTCCCCCTCTTGGGTGTTCTTTCACCTCCCGTAGCAACCAGTTTGGGGTCTGCCCTTTCAGTGAGGAGCACTGGGCCTTTTATTCAAGCCACAGCACCTTTACACTGGGATTTTGAGGACCACGTTTTTACAATAACTCATATGCTTTTTGTCTGGAATGCAGAATGATGTCTTTCTTCATGAAGTATTAATTTTAGAAATTACCTCAGATGGATCCATGCCTCATTGGAGTAGTATGACCACAGGAGGTTTCAGCACCAGTCTGAAATTCAGGAATGATTATGTCTTGTTTTAATCCTAAAAATATTCCAAACAAGGAAAATGCAAAATTTCAATGAAAAAACTTGTAAAAATATTTATTACTTAATATATGTACATTGATGTTCTCACCATTACCACTTTTTCTGTCTTCTCCCAGACTTCATTTTGTTATTCAAAACAGCAGTTTGCTGAGGGCACAGTTTATTAGCATTTGGATTGACAATGTATATTATGCAAATTACATGAGAGCCACCATTGCAAAAAAAGCACCAAATCTAATTTAGAAGTCTCATCTCTAGTCCCTCAAACCATGACAGCAGTTGCACAAAACCATGTGTCAGCATTTTTTGCAAAACTGTGACTAAGCAATTCCCTCAAACCATGACTCAGCAATTTCATAAAACCATGAGTCAGCATTTTCATAAACCATGATGCAGCAATTTCATAAAACCATGACTCAGCATTTTCCATGAACCATGACCTAGCATTTTCATAAACCATGACTCAGCAGTTTCATGCACTATGACTCAGCAATTTCCTCAAACCAAGACACAGCATTTTTGTAAAACCATGACAGCAGTTTCACAAAATCACGACTCAGCAATTTCGCAAAAGCATGACTCAACAATTTCACAAAACCATGACAGTATTTTCACAGAACCATGACTGCAATTTCCTCAAACCATGATATTTTCATAAACCATGACTTAGCATTTTTGTAAAGCTGTGACTCAGTATTTTCGAAAAACCATGACCCAGCAATTTCGCAAAACCATGACAGCATTTTCACAAAACCATGACTCAGCAATTTCCTCAAACCATGCCAGCATTTTCGTAAACCATGACTCAGCATTTTCGTAAAGCCATGACTCAGCATTTCCGAAAAACCATGACCCAGCAATTTCGCAAAACCACAATAGCATTTTCACAAAACCATGACTCAGCAGTTTCCTCAAACTGACAGCATTTTTGTAGAACTATGACTCGGCATTATCGTAAAACCACGACTCAGCATTTTCCTTGAACTATGACTCAACATTTTCCTAAAGCCAAGACTCAGCAATTTCTTAAAACCATGACTCAGCATTTTCCTCAAACCATGAGTCAGCATTTGGACCTTGACTCAGCATATAGACCAGTTAAGGAGGAGGACTAGTTAAGGGTGAAGAATTAATCAGGAGGACTGGTAAATGAGAACTAGGTAAGGAGGTGTCTGTCCTAGTAGTTAAGAAGGACTCGTTAAGAGAAAGGACTAGTTAAGAGAAGTAGTTAAGCCAGGGGACTATTGAAGGAGGATGAGTTAAGACAGAAGACTAGTTAAGAGGACTAGTTAAGATGTAGGACTAGTTAAGAGGATTAGTTAGGAGAAAGGATTAGTTAAGAGGACTAGTTAGGAGAAAGGACTAGTTAAGGAGGTCTAACCAAAAGGACTGGTTAAGGAGAACTAATTCAGAAAAAGGACTAGTTAAAGAGGACTAGCTAATCCAGAGGATGTTAAAAGGGACTAGTTAAGGAGGACTAGTTAATAAAGAGGACTAGTTAAAGAGGAATAGTTAACAGAACGGACTAATTAAGAGGACCAGTTAAGCCAGAGGACTAATTTTATCATGCATGGCCACACCACGGATGACAGAAGCACCACAGACAGGAGAAGATGACAGGCTGCAAAGTGGATAAATGCCTGCCTTCCCCATAAATGAAAAAGAAAAAAGGTTTCTGAGGCAGCTACACTGATTTCAAAACTTGAATATTTATGGTACAGAGAAGTCCCCAATAAATTTACCTTCTTAACAGGTAAGTTACAGCGAAGGTGGAAAAGAATAATATTTTTTAAATGAAGTATTGGGCGGTAAAATCAATACTTACCCAAATCGACCCCTTGTTAATAGATAATTATTGAAAAGAGAAGTTCTTTTGTTCTTTCTTGGGTCAGCTGTTGTGAATACCAGTTTTTCTTGAGTCATCATTAGTCCGATGTTTATTATTGCAGCAATATCTTATTTATCTGACTGTCAGAAAATAGCTGCTCCACCTTAGTGAATTTCACAGGTAACAAGTATACACCTTCAAGTACATAAACTTTACAAAAATGAACTATTTTTATGAAAACACTCCTGAGTTGTATTATGGTGTCTCAACTAGCTCAAGTTGCTGGTGTCTCAACTAGCAAATGTTCAATAATTAAGGGTTTTCCTCGAAACTACAAGATGGGAGCAGGAGTAGGAAATAAAAATGAGGTTTCTACCACTCTGCCTTTACTACTGGTCCTGCAGGCACCTGCCCTATGGCGCTGCCCTCTGCAGGCTCACACTGTCTCTGCACAGTGGAGCAGAGATGTCACTAAGCTGACCACTGGCATTTGAGCTCCCTGGCTGGTCACTGCTCTGCCATGCACAAAGATGAGCTCCTTGCCCCACACTACTCATGGTCACCTGTCTGACTTGCTGTGTGTCCGCAAGCTCCTCCTGCGGGGGTCACGTCTCTACAGCTGCTCTTCAGAAATACGACAACACTTCTGCAGTCACTTGAGTTATTATATCCCTCACATCCCACAGATTTTACTTGGCAACAGCTCTTCATTTCTTATTTTCCGAATCATCAATTCTTTAGGAAAAGACATGCATAGAGATGTAGCTCAAGAACAGTATGAATGACAGACATTATTGTGTAACCCATGTAATTCAAGGCTCTGAAAAGAACCTTTTTAAAGAAGGTAGCCATGTATCTTACCAGCCCACATGATTGATACTCATGTGGCAGAACATCAGTGGAAACACAGCTTAATCTTAATGTACTCAAAAAATATGTGGAGTTGACTGTATTTTAGCAAGTTACTTTTGCACTGTGTTGCTAAACAGTGGTTAGATGTCTCCTTATCATCAGGTTGTCAAATGCATGATTGCTCATATTGACTGTCCCACTCTTATGTGGCTGATTTCAACTTGCTATAATGCAACAAGACAGCTGCCCAAAAGCTGGTTGTACCATACATAAAACATGCACATATCCAGTTTAAGGAAGATCTCATTGCAGTAGTCTGCAGCATGTTTGAAATCATGCACATGACAGAAGCATGAAGGAAGTTTCTCAAAAATAATTTTTAAAGATCAAGTTGAACTATGACACGGAGTATTCAGTGTAATACTAACAAATACCTACCAGTTCTCTCTTTGTTGTCCTGGAGCCTTTTGAACCTGTTGCCACTGGTTATTTTCTAGAGAACCATTTATCTTTAACACCTTTTTCATCTTTTACATCTTTTCCCATTCTAGTAACATGAGGCAAACCTATGGCTTTATTGGTATTCAGAAGACATGATGCATTCACTTCAGCCTTTATTACAAGGACATCCATGCAACACTATGATTTTGACTTACAAATCTTATGCCCTGATTGGAATGTGGAGGCCTACCTTGAGAAGAACCACATAAGTGTGCCATGAGGACCAGAGAAGAACCATGCTATTATTTCTACCTGGAAGTGTTTGGGCACAGACATGAAAGTTATACCTCTGTTCTGGTTGTTTCTACTTTTTCTACAAATATTGTCCTATATTTATGCAAGAGTATATCTAATATTTTTTTCAGCAGAAAAAGTTTGTGAGTCTGAGTCTGGACATGCCCATGAGCACTTTGACACTCCTCCTAAGGTCTCTGAGGTTTCAAAGCCATGTATTGATAATGAGCTTGCCCTTTCACCTTTCTTTTTGTTTCTTCTGGACCTTTCCTCTGCTTGTCATGTTTATCCCCTTAGTAATAATTAATAATACTGGCAACGTCTGGGTCAGGGCAAGAAAACAATCCAATATCTTCCTTTTCCTATCATATTTATATAGGTCAATCTTTTGGTATACCAGCATTCATTATATCTGTTGAAAACTGAATAAGTTTAAAAGTTTTTATAAAAGCCTGCTTCTTTCTTGTTTCCAAATATTCCAAAAGAAAATGAAGATAAACAATTCTTACATGTTTCAATATTTTTCCTACAACAGCAAGATTTGTATGAAGGACTTCAACTTCATGGAGGGCTGTGGTTGCTATTTTTCATTTCTTGAACTGCTTTAACAAATTACCACAAGCTGGGATGATTTAAATGAAAAAAACTTCCTTTGTAATGGTTCTGAAGACTACACATACAAAATCAAGGTGTCAGCAGGACTCTACTTTCCTTGATGGCTCTTAAGGAAAAATCTTCTTGATATGTAGCTGCTGGTGGCTCCTAGCAGTTCTTAGCATTCCTTGGTTTGGAGCTGCATAATTCCAATCTCTGACTCTTTGGTCACATATTTGTCTGTCTTGTGTGTATTCTATATGTTGCCCCCTTTCACTCCAGGCTAGAATTGTTTCTGATGGTTAAAATATTTCTCAAATATCCCGGGCATTTCACACAGCTCTGAGCCATCAGAGATGAAGTATCTCTATAAATCTGTCTTGGGTAAGTCTGTTTCTCTTGGTAGCTTCTGTTGAGAGGGTTGATTGGATCTATTACTCACAGGCTTATTCTTGCCAATTAAAAGCTGACTAGTCACATACTGTGGGGCTGGTATTTGTGCTGTATCATCTACTCACAGCCTCACTTTCAGAGTTTGGTTTTCAGAAATCCCAGCAGGTCCCCTTCTTAGTGACAGGAGAAGAGTTTCTTTTAGGGCCCACACAGGAGCTTTCAGGTAATTTATGCTGCAGCTGAGCTGGGAATTTGGAGCACTGAGCTGATCCTTTTTTCCTTCTGCTTCCTCTAAGTGACCTCTTTCATTATTATATTCATTAGTCAGACAAAAACACTTTAATGAATCTGTTTGTCTTCTTTTTGTCATTGTGACAAAATAACTGAGAACATCAATTTACGGGAGGAAAAATCCATTTTGCTCATGGTTTTATGGCTTCAGAGGTCTCAGTTCCCAGCCTTGTGGCCTCATCATTACTGGGTTTTTCGTAGGCAGAAAAATCATGGCAGAGAAGGGTGGCAGAGGAAGACTGCATGCCACATGGAGGCCAAGAAGGGAAAAGGAAGATACAAGGGAAGAGCATGAGGAGAAGATATTTCCCAAGGTCATGGTTTCATGACCCACTCTCTTCAACTAGACTGCATCTCCTAATGGCCGTTCACTAAGAATTCATCAAGCATTAATCACTGGTGAAGTTAGTCCCCAGGTGATGTAAATGCTTCTTAAAACCCCATCAGCTAGCAACAAAGTCTCAACATAATGAGCCCTTTGCGGGGCATCTCTAGATTACAGCCATAACAATATCGAACTTAAAGATATCCCAATTGTGACATTTTGTGTATGGCTATTGTCACATGTTATGGACTAAATATTTTTGATTCTTCCTTCCTCATGCATAAATTGAAGCTCCAACCCCATGTGTAGCTCTATTTGGAGAAAGAAATGAAATTTAAATGAGATCATAAAGGCAGTGGTCTTGGTTCTGCACATCAGTGTTATTATTGGAACAGATGTAAACTCATAATTTCTCTGTCTTTGGACAGTGCAAGGAAAGTTGTTTGAGGACATTGTGGAAGGATAGCCAACCAAATGCAAGGAAGAAAACTTTCAGAGGGAGCTGAGCCATGCAAGACCTTGATCGTGGATTTCTCATCTCTGGAACTATAAGAAAATACATTTTTGTTATTGATAGTATATTGTTATGACATCCCAATGACTACTGTATCATTTCATGGCTTGTCAATAAGCTTATCAATGGGAACACATTCATTCAGGCCCTTACATCTAAACAGCTTAAAGAACAAATTCTAAAACATGCAGAACCAATTTTGAAAACTCATCCTTAAGATAGTGTTTCTCTAGAACCACTCCTGGACAAAATTTCTACCAGTCAAGATTTTCCAGAGAAGCAAAACCAACAGAAGATATAGACATAGAATTATTGAATTCAAGGACCATCAGGAGAGCAAGTCTGAGCATTGAGGTAAGGTAGATCAGAAGGGCAGAAGTTCTTGGTTAGGGATTGATAGCACAGTTGTGAGTCAGAATATCTCCGTTTTTGGGGGGTAGACCTTTGTTTTTGAGGTACTCTGTTTTGATATAGCTTACCCAAATGGAGAATCATCTGCTTTACAAGAATTACCTTGATGTGAATTCGGTGATCACAGATATTAATCATATCTATAAAATATCTACAGGCAACATCTATATAAGTGCTTGAGTGATTAGCCCATGTATTATTCTGTGTTCTAGTATGACAAAATACCCAAGGCAAAATACTCTATAGGGAAGAGAGCTACCCAGCACAGTTTTAGAACGAAAGTCCAAGAACAGGCAGTCCCATTGCTTTAGCTACTAGTGAGCAGCTCCTTGGCTACCTGATGCCACGGCGTCACCATCAGGCCAGAGTGCATGTGAAAGGGAGTGATCATAGCAGGATGGAGCAGGAAAGTAGAGAGAGACACGAGAGGGGTCAGTTGTTTGCTTCTATAACAATCTTACCAGGCGTGGTGGCTCACACCTGTTATCCCAGCACTTGGGAGGCAGAGACAGGAGGATTGCTGAGTTCGAGGCTTGCCTGGGCTACATAGTGAGGTCAGGGCCAGCCTGAACTACAAAGTGAGACCCTGTCTTAACAACAACAACAACAACAACAACAACACAATCTTCTTACAAAAACCCGAGTCCTGAAAGAGCTATGCCAATCCTTTCTGGGGGGGCTAGCTTCAAGGACCAAACCACCTTCCACCAGCCCGCCTTAGAAGTCTCAGCACTTATGAATGTCTAACATGAGCCCCTGAGGCCCAGACCACACCACATCAGGGGACCTGCATGCTGTGGCATGTACAGTCCGCACACATAACTAAGGAGTGGAATAGGGGAGTCAGGAGAGGACAGGACCCCATCACAGCCAACCAGACTGCTGTGCTGGCTGTCATCTCTTTTGTTCCATGTGGGGAAGAGCACAGAGAAGTCCTCTGTCCACAGAGCTCAGAGGTAATCAGACCCTTCTGGGTTGCAGAAGGGGAGCAGCTTTGAGCAGGCATTGACTTATTTCCCAGGAGTCACTTTACAGTGTTCTTCACTTAACAGTACTGGGGGATTTATAGAAAGAACACGGTAAATACAAAATCCCCATGTGTGTTTTTTCTAGCAAGCATGCACATGATTCTAATTAAAACTCCCTGCCAGCCTTCCACAAACACATCTCTCCACAAAAATTGTTTTAACAAGCACTGTGTATGGTCTTGTTTAAAGCTCTGTCCTGCTTACACAACTATTTGATAATGGCACACATTCGGTTCATTTCTTCTGAAGGATTGTGGATGATTAATAGAAGGTTTTTTTTTTTTTTTTTTGAGACAGGGTCTTGCTTGCAGTTCAGGCTAGCTTCTGAGCTCACTATGTAGCCCAGGCAAGCCTTGAACTCAGCAGTCCTCCTGTCTCTGCCTCCTGAGTGCTGGGATTACAGGCGTGAGCCACCACGCCTGGCAATAGAAGGTTTTTAACTTTGGCTTTAGGCTCCCTAGAAATCTTTCCCAGGATCTTTCTTCCACTCCTATACACCTGCATGGCACCCTTATCTGCCAAGGGCTTTTCTAACCATGTCCCATTTAACTCTTTCTTCTACCGAGACTCGTTTAATTTGGGGGTATTTTTCTCACCTTTCTCTCCATCATTCTTCCTACTCTTCTTCGTGGCTCCTCATTCTTCTTAGCTTATCAGCTTGTATGGCCTTGTTTTTCCCATGAGGCCTGGTTATCCACTGGGTTCACAGGCGTAAGACCAAGAGTCCCTGGTATTTTAAGGAAACCATTAAATGTTTGAATTTCTTTTACTATGTGAAGAAAATTATACATAGTGCAGTGTAGATTATATTTATTCTGTATGCTAATACAGTGATAAAATTTCTCTTTATGTATCTTTTATGGATGAAGGGCCCTTCAGAGACATACAGTGCCCATGGAAGCCATAATACAGCCTTGGATGAAGCAAACTGAGTTTTAAAAAACAGAGAGGACTGAGTTTTAAGACATCTTGTTGCATTTTAGATAAAGACCTTCCATGGGATAGAAAATTTCTCACATCATCAGCTTCATTTTATGTCGTTTCCTTTCAAATAAAATTCACTATTTTATGAAGTTTGTACTTTGAATTTTTTGACACACCTAACCTGTCACATTTCTGGCCTCCCCCTTCTGGAAGACTCTCCCCAGCTGCCTTGCTTTCCCTCTGCCTGCCCGCTTCCTTAGGCCTCTGTTTAAATGTTCTCTTAAATGACTCTTTTCTTACATTCCGCCTAAACTACAGCTTGCTTTTATACTCCCAGAAGTGTAATTTGAATGCTGCAATATTGACGGGTTAGATATTGATGATTTTTTATTCAATATTCACTCTTCTGCTTTGCGGTGCGGAAGGTGCCCCTTCTGATCTCTACTAGGGACTGAGAACTCAAAGTACTGCCCGCCGGGCACCCACTTTCAGACTATAATTTCAGAAATAATTATCAGGCTTGAATTTATTAAATATATTAATATATTTGAGAATTTTTAAAGGAAAAGAATCCAAATCTTTCATCATATTTTAATTTCTTTACAATGGCTTCTGATCTCTTTTACTTTTAATCCCCCTATTATTAGATGAGTTATTAAGTGCTTATACAGTTATATGCTGATGGCAGATTTGAGAACTCAAGGCTTCACATGTAAAATAAGTGAAAGTGATTTTTAAATCTTTTTATTCTAATCTTTTATACAGTTGGGTGGTAATTGTGGTTTTTCTTTTCATAGAGAAAAGAATTGTGAGTATCCAGGAAGGCCCATGAAATATTGGCTCATACCCTGAAGTTTGATAAAACTGTGAGAATTCTTACCTCTCACGTTTGATACAGTTGAGGCACTGAAGGCTAAGGGCCCCTGATTTCTTCGCATTTAAAAATATCAATGTCACAGGAAAGGATGAAAATAAAAATTTAAGAAAGGCAATTTATCAAAGTCTTCAAAAATTTCCTTCATTCTTACAATATATATTCATCTTCATAGTTTTGGTCCTTTGGACATTTAATAGCTTTCAGACAAGCTCCTGATTATTCAAGAGATGCTTATTCCCCTCCTTTCACCTACTTGCTCTGTCCACTGCTGGCAGAGTTGTGGCAACCCTGCCGCTCTCGCAAAGCTCACTGCTGTGGTTTAATTCAGGGAAACTGTCATGAATTTACCTAGATCAGAATGAGCCGCGCTGCCAAAACGTAACCTGCTTAGCTCAGAAATGGCTCCTCTCCCTCCCAGTGCCGCGGTGCCAGATCACTGTATTCAGACGCCACTGTGCTGTCTTCGCTCACAAGGACTGCGATTCCTGCACCTCAGAGAGTGACCTGCGTTCAACGGTATTGAAATCGCTTAAAGGGCCATAGACATATTTTCTGAAGTATAGTGTAAGACTGTTCTAAATGTTAGGTTTTACTTAAAGCTACAGCAGTTATCTATGTTTTTAAAATCTCCCTTTATGGCACTAATACATAATGGTTCTAATGATATTTATTTCAGGCCCTTCTAAAATGAATAGTTACTATTTGAAAGAACAAAGGGAATTTTCTAACTTGGTCTTTCAAGGGGATTTTTTTTCTGCCACTGATTTATGCAGTAGTTAGCAAGAGAGAATGACATGCAAGGAAAGCAATAACAGTAGTTTCTTATTCTATAATCACTGAAGAGTGGGGAATTTTATATAATTTGGTTCTTTATTAATACTTGTAGAGGGAATATGTCAAATTGTATATTTTTGTTCACTTTCACCAAATTACAATCTTTACTGCTTTTTTTAGCCGCTGTGGCTTATAAACTTGAATTTATATTTGTAAAATGTGCAGTTAAGCACTTGGCTGATGGGAAGATTTTAAGTTGAATTAAGATACATGAAAAGATTGAGTTGGAAGGCAATTTAGAGATAATACATTCCGATGCTCACTTTGAAGCCTTATTTTATTATTTCACAGATGAGGAAACTGAGTCCTCATGAATTGCTTATTTCCACAGATCTAATCAGTATGAGCAACAATTTACTCCATTTCTTAAAGAAGTCAGTAATGTATATTTCCTTAGATAAGTGCTTCAAAAAGCACATTTTATTTTCAAACTCTACCAATAATGGGAGTACTTAACATACATCTCATGTTTAATAAATATTAGCTGGTATGGTATTATAACTACAACATTTCTTGTAGACTAAACACATAAAATATATCATTTACTTTATTGAATTCTTTAGAGATATTCATTATAGAAATGAGGTCAGTATTTTCAAAATGATTATTCACTGAATTGGGTTTTGTGTGGCTGAAAAAATTTTTAATAAGCAGTTAATGTTTGAGATGGAGTCATTTTCTAGTCTCCACTCAATATGGGCAGAAGCACAGAGGCACTGACATGAACGAGAAAAGGTCCCCAAGCTTGAGGTCCGGAGCCAAATCAAAGTGCTCAGTGCTGACCTGCGTCATTTTGACCTTAACTTGCAGCTTGCTCCTTGCAAAAGAAATGTTAGATCTGGGTCTGTCTTGAACAAACTGCTTCTTTCTGTAGCTTCAGGCTTTACTGTCACTGAGAGTGGCCCTTGAGACCTGTCACAGCGTTCATTATTTTGCCTTTATACTAAAAGTTTGATTCCCAGCGTTGAACTCATAATGTATTATGGTTTGGTGTGTGTTTTCCTGGAGATTAAGGCAGCCTTCAACCTCTGGAATGATGACAGCATTGAGAGTAACACTGGTCTTTATTTATTTGTTTATTTACTTTTGACCAATATGTTTTATGAATATATATTCAGAAATCCTCAGCAAATAAACAAAGCAGATCTAACAACATGTAAAAGGATTATCCACCATGACTAAGTGGAGTTTATTGTAGGAATATAAGCTTGTAAGTGTTTAACTTAGTTGAACATTCAGTGGCTATTTTATAATCACACTAAGAAGAAAGAGGTCAGGTACAAAAACAAGAATATGTCAAAAAATGCAGTTCATTTCATAAATCCACCACTCTTTGATGATTAAAAATACTTCAAAAGCTAGAAATTGAAGGAATTTTCTCTTTCCTTATTTTCTTCATTGGGTTCATCAGTACATTTAGGTACACATTAGGGTCACATTCATTGTTAAGAATTTGTACCTGTACATGACATATCTTCATTCTTATTTTCCCCATTCTTCTGCCCTCCCTTCAGTCCCTCCATCCCATTATATACTTAAGTTTTGTTTGTTTTTTTTCCTTTTCACCATCAAATTACCTTTTTTCCTTTCTTGGCTTTCCCATACCCCTCCAAAACAACTTTCTAGAAGACAGAAAAATAAACTAAAAATCACATTAATGTTCAAAAGCATTTCTCATAACGTTTCTAAAAAGTCAACAGCTTACACCGAGAAATCCCTGTGGTCTGTTCCCCCTCCAACTAACTGGGACTGTTTCTGGCTTGCAAACTGAGTTGCTTCTTGGTTTTGTCTCTAGCTGTTGCTCTGAGAAAAATCTTTGTCTGGAAGCAGGGAAGAAGCTTCAAATTACCTGTAACAGCAGTCACTTTTCTCGGAGAGTATTCATCGGCGCTTGCTTCAAGGGAAGGTCCATCAGGCGTGGTCCACATAATTAAGGCTTTACTTAGGGGGAGTCAGGTACACAGTCACCAAGAAGAATGCATCAGAACAAAAATGCTCAATGCTTTTTTTCTAAAGAGAGACACTCCCTTAGGTAGATGAACCAAAACAAAATCAAAATCAAACAAAAGCCTTTGTTAACCTGGAACCACTTTAGTTCTCTTACCTGACAGTGACCCAGGATGAGAGTAACTTCATGGTCATTTTGCTGATCAAGACAATCTTCACAGACACTTTTAGTACAAGATAAATTCTAAGGAGAACTTTTAATGGAAGAAATTGCATTTATAAAATGTTTAACTGAATTATTAAGAATGTCTCTGGAGTAATCTATGACCTATGTCTCTTATTGTTGAGATATTTCCAGAAATGGTTTCTTGAGGAGGAAATGTGCCTACAAGCCTGGGCTCATAGGTCATTGTACACTAACGGGCCAGGAACAGAGCCGACCCAAGGCAAAACTGTGACACACACACACACACACACACACACACACACGGCCTCACCTCCATACATCTACTCTATACTCATGATACATTTAGCCAGTTGTACAAAAATCAGTGGGATGGAGGCAGCTCCATAGAATCTAGACATGTGCAACGTGCCCGGAGCCATTTCCCCCAGCAGCTGGCTTCTGTAGAGCATGCTCTGTAGCTGCTGGGGTCCCAAGTGTCCCAAGATGCTGGACACCTGGCGGAGTTGAGAGAAATTCCTGCCTCTTGCTGTACCACAAGAGTAAGATGTTTCCATCGGTCTGGATCGCCTGTGCTCTCCCATAGTAGATGTCTCCACCTACTCGTGTCCAGAGGCTGAATGAGCACGGCATGGACGATGCCCCGCCCTCCCAATGGCGACAAGAGTGAAAGCAAGAGACAAGGCCTGTGTGTCTCTGACGGCTTCTCTTGGCTTTCTCCAGCAAGGATTATCATATAAAAGAATCAAAATTAATGAAATAAAACACTACCACTAGTTTGTACCAGTGTTACTAAACACTCTAACAGTGATTATAATATGTTGAACTTGTAATTATCATTTACAGTATAATTTCATATATGAAAATACATTTTTATTCTTAGCATAAAAATGTCCTAATCTCAAAACAAGTTGTGCAGGGGATTTAGCTCAAGTGGTACTGCACCTACCTTGGAGGGCTGGTGCTCGATCCCCAATACCACCAAAAAAAAAAAAAAGTTATGTCACTAATCTCAAAACAAAAGAAAGCCTTTTTATCAGTCTGTGCAGGGCAGGGAACGCCAGCACAGAGTTGGGATTGCTCCATATCGCACCAGCCGCTCTTTGCCTGTCTGTGGATTGGTAAACTGCTTAGCCACCACCTTTGATTTCCCATTGATAATTCAGTTGTGCTGTGCCATCAGTTCCTTGCGTTTAACATGCACCAGGTGGCGATAAGGAAGCATATAAAAGCTTGTAGCTTTTATCTGAAATGAGAATTCATGATTTAAAAGCCTTTATATCTCAAAATTCAATTATTTGGATTATGAAAGAAAAAGGACCACTGTGTAACAATATCAGGTCAAGAGAAGAAGGACCCAAAACACTAAAACACACATTTGTTAAATTGTTTTATTTGACTTTTTTGGGGGAGGTACATTTCCCTAGGGTGCTACATTTTCTCTTTAATGATGCTTTATTTAAAACTGTGATTGATCCCCAGATTAGACTTCATTCATATTAGAATCAGGTCACTACTTCTAACTCCCTTCAGGGCCTCTGTCTCTCTGTTGGTTGCTTGTTTGTGTTGGGAAGTTCCTGTGGCTTTTCATCCAACTTTCAATGTCTACCTGTGTGATGAGAAATGGTTCTTTCTTCTTCCTCACTGTAGCTTTCAGTTCTTCACAATAACACACATACCAGCTATTTACAACTTCACCTATAGAGTCAGAGAACTGACACAAAGGATCTATTGTTTATAAAGTTATCCTGCTCCAATGGCATCTGCCCTCAGGACTGGGAGCCAGGTGAGCAAAACCATCAGAGTAAATTGGGAGCCTAAAGACATTCTTGCTTAAATTATAGCAGGTAAACCTGGCATGGTGGCACGTACTTATAATCCCAGCAGTCTGGGATTCTGAAGGAGGAGAATGGAAAGTTAGAGCCCAGACTGGACAATTTAACAACTTGGTGTGATCCTGTCTCAATAAAGGAAGAGTAGAGATATAGCTCAGTGTGACAGTCCTGTCTTGAAAACCCTGTACCTCCAAAATGATCAAGTAGTAAATCTCACTTAGAGGTTGTGAGTGTGGTGAAGGAGAAGGAGACCAGTGTGATTAGGGGAGGGATTTAGGGGTAAGTGAAGAAAGGGGGAATGTTTTATCCACAGTGGTTGTCTTTGTTCTTGTTTTGTCATTGGACTAAGCCTAGTTCGCAGATCACCGTGACTTCTGAGGTGTATCAAGAGATGTAGGGAGGGATAAGGAGTGAGGTTAAAAAAGAATTAAGAAATGGCATAGACATATACCAATTCCCCAAGTAAATGTAATCATCCTGTACTATAAACATAATGAAATTAAAATGAATAAATCAATGAATGTCAAATTCTTAGCCTTCACTTGGTGATACTAAAAATATTGGTAATTTAGTTCCATCTTCTTATATTTTGTTTTAGTAGCTACAGAATAAGGTCAGCAAATTATTTGGTCAATTGATTTATCTTCCCCTGTGATTTTTTGAGAAGACATATCTACATTAAGAATCAAGCATTTTAAGGCAGTGATTTACCTAAGGTAAGAACAGGCAGCACTTTAATCTCACAGCCTGCTCCTCAGTCATGGTAAGAATATTTGAATGAGGGCCGGGGATTTAGCTCAAGTGGTACCGCGCCTACCTTGGAAGCACAAAGACCTGAGTTCAGTCCCTGGTACTGCCCCTGCCCAAGAAAAAGAATATTTGGAAGGCAATCTCTACTTGATTCAGTGAAAACACAAGAACACAAGGAAAGAATTTCTTATCATTGGCTTGAATCATTGTTAAATATACTTCTTATAAATTATAAATTTATGAATGTATAATGTGAATCCTTGGTGTTTTATGAGTTGTCAGAAAAGTTCAGAAAACCTACTTCTTTCCCGAGGATGTATCTACAAAGGGATAATATATAAATAGGAAAAACACACTAATATGCAAAAAAACTTCTATGTTTATTCATTATCTTAAAGTATTAGAACTGGAATAGACCATAAAGAACATCTACACTAGTATTTTTCAAACTCTAGCCATGATCTAATAGAGTGTTGTGAAATCAATTCAGGAAATTGTAGCTAGTATTTTTTAAATACTAAAAATAACATACAATGGAACACAATAGATAAAAAATGATACATCAGTCCATGAAAGAAGGGATTTTTTTGAATATGTTGTAGAACTTCATATTCATGGATTGCCATCTAAAATATTGTTCTTTTCTTTTACAGTAGTGGCCATCAAAATGTGTGAAGGCCACTGGAATAAAGAAATCTCCCCCTTGACAGATGGTACAAATGGTTGTTAGAAAGCTTAAGGATATTGGTTATAGTCATCAAGCTAGATTCTGGAAAAGACTAGACCAAAACCAGCCTTCCTGCATAGTTCCTTTTTGAGTTTCTGTTTGGGTTTTAGCAGGCCATGAGAAATACAGAACTCTGGAGAAGCCAGTAAGCAGGATTCTGCTTTTGTACACTATCTTATTTACTTTTCTTATTGCTGAGACAAAATACACAACACCCAAAGTTAAAGAAGAATGCGAATCAATATATCATGTATAGGTACAAAGTTTCAATATTGAATGTCATCACAATGTATATCTAAAATGCAACCAATAAACTCAGTGAAGGAAAAAAATGAAGGAAAGGTTTATTTAGCTCACAGTTTATATAAATTTCATTCCCTAATTCATTGGCTCCAAGACAGGGTAGATGGGAGACAGGCATTGAGAAATAATTCATGGAAGGAGGAAGATAGCAAAGCAACAAGGGACAACCACACTCTTTCTCTGTCTTCTATCTTATCCGGGATACTTAGGGTAGGTAGCGCTCACATCCTTAGCCCTACTGCCTGTGATCCTAGCATCGCACCATGAGTCAGTTCCAGCATTGCGTACTCTAGATCCAGGCACCTCTGAAAAAGCCTCACCTATGCCCACACATCTAGAAAGAAGTCAAGTAAAAGATTTTACGTTTGGGAAAGTTAAAATACAGAAAGGACAGAATTTAAGTCTGTAGTTTCAATGCAAGAGTACTAGATTGTGCTATCTTTGCATGATGTTTAACTACTTCTCATCCAGAAAACACTGTTTTAGGAAGATTATATTGGATTAAAATGCAGTGTGATTTGAAATAGATACTAATTAAGGAAGGACTGATATATGGCTGATGAATGATGAAGTGGTGCACTTCAAATTATCAGTGACTGATAATGTAGGAGAAGAAGAATCCATGAAGCCCTATAGATGTGCAGTAGATTGGACTTGGTAAGAGATAAACTGTAGGTCAGTGTTTTATTCAAAGTAAACAAACATTTACATGTTGATCACTTGGGACCTTTGTTAAAATTAATATTCTTAGATTTTCTTCTGACTGTGCTTGATGAGACTGGGCAGACTTGGGAATTTTAACATAACCAGGTGATTCTAAGGTACAGAGAAGCCCTGGAATCAAATGTGAAAAACATCAAACATCAACAAAACTCAAAATATTTCCAGTTTAATTTTACTAATGTGTCTTTTAGTGATGTATAGCTCCAACAATGAAGGTAGTAGGTAGTAGTAGCAGTAGTATGTTGGCAGAGGGCCAGGATTGATCTGGTGTATTGACTTCCTTGCTACTTAACAGAAGCCAAAAATTGCCTTGTACTGTCTTTAATTGCTTGTATTCATTTATTCACTCAACCTATCATTCAACCTTGAACACCTTCTCTGTGCTGGTATCCGCTGAGCTCTGGGATTGCAGAGGTGAGGAGAAGTCAATTACTGTCAGGCCCAACTTCTCTTCCAGATTAACAGCTTCTCTCCTATCCATAGAATGTTCCCTTATTTCCTGTGATATATACTCAATCCCAAACCATAGCTGAATGGATGAGCAATGAACATCAGATCATGTCATCCCTTTTTTTGTTTTTGTTTTTTGTTTTTTGAGACAGGGTCTTGCTTTGTAGTTCAGGCTGGCCGTGAGCTCACTATGTAGCCCAGGCAAGCCTCGAACTCAGCAATCCTCCTGCCTCTGCCTCCCAAGTGCTGGGATTACAGGCGTGAGATACCACGCCCAGCTAGGTCATCCTTTGAATAGTTGTTCTCCTTTAGAATTTGAAGTGACCCACTTCAAAATAATTTTAATAATTAGCCTCATATATATGAGCTATGAGTTTATATTGCAGTGATAGTCATAGTATCTCTCTAGCTAGGTCATTCATGTCTTAGATTTAAAGTTACTTCCCAAAGAGGAGTCCTTGGTGCCTTTTTAGGTAAGTTCAGACCCTCATGACATTTTCTTTTTTTCATGTTGTTGTAGCTTTTATCTTTATGTCACCCCAAAGCCTCATGAAGTCACAGATGGGGTTTTACAGAGGTTGTTTGGTCTAGGGTGTGTGATGCTGATATCAGAAATGCAAATGCCCCCAGCACTCGGGAGGCAGAGACAAGAGGATTGCTGAGTTCGCGGCGGCTTGCCTGGGCACCATAGTGAGCTCAGGGCCAGCCTGAACTACAAAGCGAGACCCTGTCTCAAAAAGAAAAGAAAAAAAAAAAAGAAATGCAAATGCCAGGCATGGTGGCTCATGGCTATAATTCCAGAGCTTGGGAGACAGAGGTAGAGACAGGAGGAGTGCTGTGGGTTTGAGGCTTGCCTGGGCTACAGAGTGAGCTTAGGACCGGCCTGAACTATGAAGCAAAACCCTGTCTCAAAAAGAGAAGAATGCAGTTCTAGGATTAAGGATGTGAGTACTACCTATCATAAGGATGGATGGCCTGGATAAGATAGAAGGTATAGAAAAAGCCTTGTTGCTTGTCCCTTGCTGCCTTTGGCCTTCTGTTTGCCATGAACTGTTTCTCCTCTGCAATGCCCTGTTGCTACAGCACCCTGCCTTAGAGCCTGCAGGCCAAGGGCTGAAATCTCTACATAAACTGTGAGCTGCATAAACTTTTCCTCCTTTAGCTTCAGATGTCAGATGTTTTGTCTCAGCAACAAGAAAGGTAGCTAAGCCAAATGATGGTGAATATTCTCTTTGTTTACCTCATACCAAATCCAATTAAATAATATAATTGTAATTGTTGATTATATTCATTCATCCCAACTGGAACACAAGTTTCATGAAGACTGGGTTGTGCTTATATTGTTTATTGATCTCTGTGCTTTTTGATCTAAATGCATGTTTAATACATGTCTTTGATCTTAAAATTTACTTGAATTCACTGTAAATATAGTCACTTACCAGCCCAATTATTTAAATACAGGATGACCACAAGTTGCATGTTTTGTTAATTCTTTGAAGCTAATTAACAAGATCTATAAAAACAATAATTTTATCATATTTATTCAGTACAAGAATTGAAACTTTGAGATGACACTTGCCCAAGTGATCCTTGGGGTAGTCAGTATATAAACAAATGAGCTGCCCAAGTGACATTCAGGTAAACTGTTAAGCGATTAATCATTTCAAGTGTATTCAAAAAATTTTTGCTTTCAAGATTTTCTTAAATAGAAAGAAAAATCTGATAGTAAAAAGGGAAAAATAAGGACACAAACCTTACGTATAGGGGATGCTGGAAGGGTTGAAGCAAGGGCAGGGGCCTGGGGTTAAAGAAGAATCAAGCTATATCATGTGGAGGTACAGATTCCCAATGAGGAATGTATTCCTTACATGTACCAGTGAAGTCAGTAAGGGGAAAAACACAAATAATACTTTGCCAATCCTTCAGAAATGACTGCAAAGTCTAATCTCACTCTAGCAAATGTGTTTACAGTTTTGAAATTTACCAGTGGAAACATTTTACAAAACCAATCATGAAGATGCAATATTGGAACTCTAAATAAGATCTAAGTAGTTTATTGGGCTTATGGACTTCACAGGAAAATTTCTTCTTATGAAAAATTTAAAAAAGGGGTTTCCTGAATTGATCTAGTCTTATAGTATTTGAAGCACCTAGTGTAGTGAAGAACCATGCATTATTCATTTTTTTTTGTCACTGGAACAAAATACCCCACACCTCTGATTTCAAGGGGGAGGCGTTTATTTTGGCTCATGGTTTCTGAAGGTCCAGTCCATTCTTAGTGGTTCTAAGGCAGAAATATCTTGGAAGAAACTCACGAGGAAGGAAAGCTGCTTACTTTGTGGCAGAGAGAGCAGGGGGGAGCCAGAACACATCCTTGCAAGACACATTTCCAGTGATCCACCTCTTTGAATGGGGCCTCACCTCTGAACACATTAGATTTTAGTGGACATTTTTTTTATCTTAACCACAACAGACCAGTAACCCAACAATCTTTGTTATGGTCTAGCAAACCTCAGCTTCCCCAGGGGACCTGGGTCCATTATAGTCTTTTGTACTGTGAGTGAGTTAATTATTCCCTAATAAAGAATAAGAAGTGGAGTCATTTGTCCACAGCATCAGAGCAGGAAACCCTGAGCCAGAGCTCCAGAGCTTCTCTGTTTCTTCAGAAGAATAGCTACAGTGTTCCTTAGTTCATGGCAATTGTACTAGCTGTTACCAGCTTACTGGGACATGGTCAGACAAAACACACAACCCTGCAGGGCCATGTGGCACATGTGTGGTTGTGGTTGAGTATGTTAAGTCATCCTGATAGAACTGTAGCCCTTGAAGTGCATGCCCAATAGTGGGGTTGTGTCCTGAAGTGTTCTTGAGTGTTCCTGCATTTGAGTGTAATCAGAAGTGATACCCCACATAGCTCACCACTCGTAGAAGTTTCAGTTCATAGTCATCTGGCTCCCAGTCAGGGTGACATCACAGAGGAGAAAGGATTCATGGCAGGTGGAAGGTAGTGAAGCAACAAAGGATAACCACGGCTGTTTCTGTCTTTTGTATCTTATCCAGGTTACATACAGGGGGCAGCACTCACACCCTGAACCCCAGCACCCTGCACCCCAGCAGTGCATCGTGAATCAGTCCCAGCATCACACCCTCTAGATCCCGCCATCCCTGAAAATTCCCACATGAGGCTTTGAGGGGCATCTAGACACAAGCCATAGTAGTCATTGTCTATGTAATATTTTGTCTCCTGATATACTTGATTTGAAAAATCAAGGCAAAGATCCCTGGACCACAAGTTTGTGAAAAGTTGCTGATTTCAGGCAACTAACTAATATTTCTCGCCCATCTCTAGAAAGAGAAGTTGTCAATTCTTCTCTCCCAATATTTCCCACAAGTATTAGTAGTTCTTTTCAACTTTACTCTCAAAGTTTACATTCAAACTCCTACTTTGTGGTTCAAGTCCTAGTCATCTTTGCCCTGAACCACTGAGAGCTGTGGTTAACCAGATTCCCTTCTTCTTCTACTCTCCCCAGTGGTGGAGTATTGCTTAAATTTATAGAGATAAAAGTTGGCCACATTACCACTGCGAAGTTTCCACGTGGTTTCTGAAGGAGCTTGGAATCAACCGCAAACTCTCTGTAGAGTTGTACACATTGTGCCCAATCCTGTTTTTCTGAATTTGTGGGCTGTGTAACTCTCCCAGGTGTTCACAGTCCACTAGAAGCCGGGAATTGCTGGTTTCCCTGGCCATACTGAGTTAATTTCTTTGTTAGGGCTTTATTAGCTTAGCTTTTATTTCTGCCTGGAATGTGCTTTGCTTTCCTTGTCACATGGCTGGATCTCTCTTCTCTCCCACTGTCAATGGTACCTTCTCTGGGAAGATTTCCCTGGCCACCCCATCTAAAGACCACCAGCTACCAGTTTCCTCAGCATTCTGTGTTAACTTTCTCCCTGTTTTCACGAATTATTTTTCTCACTTCTCTCATATTTTTTATTATAAGTCTTATAATCCTAGAAAGCAAACATCATGAAAGCAGGATGCTGGCCTCAAACCATTTTAATTTATTTGTATCCTAGAACTCATCTCAGGATTATGATAGGGTCTTGATAAATATTTATAGAAAGAATAAGCTTTTACATGAAGATTAAACTCAAACACTTTTACTGGCTATAGATTGAGAATTTACCTAATGTATTTGTCCTAATCAAATAGAGAACCTCACCGGGGAAAACATTTTGTTCTTTTTCAGTAAACAGGCACACCCTTGTGTCTTCTACATGTCCACT
>PVIC010014923.1:0-35930 GCA_004025085.1 Thryonomys swinderianus
AAGAGAATTCTTATTGAGTAAAATGCACATAAATGATTCTTTCCATATTTACATACAGTAAATTATATTTATATACAGTATAACTCCAGCTGAGCACCAGAAAACATTCTGCATTTCAGACTTGCATTATGATGAATAACAGTACATTCCTAAACATATCAATCCCCTTCCCACTCCAGCCATATTATTGTAGTTTTCAAAATAATTAATTCAGCACAACTGCCTCTAAAGCACTCTTCACAATTAAATTGTAACTCACAGAGATCTATCTGTCACTAACTCTTAATATTTTTATCATGATGACATTTTTATAATTATTCAATTTTTGCATTCCATTTTTATCATGGCATATATTTATTTTATTGATACAGTTAACCAATATTTAATGATCACTTGCTATAAACCAAGAATATGCTGGAGAGATTTAGCATATATTTTAGGATATTCATAGATCATACCATGTTCTTTACTTCCTGGAAATGACAAACAAGCCTTCTTTTTTCATTTTCAAAATAAAGTACATTTAATTCATTTAAATAGGAACCAAGAGCTAAAATATATTTGCAATAGCCTTTGACATAAACACAAACTTATAAAACAAAGTTTTGTAAATAATTTATGTATATTAATTTTCCTTATTGGGGCAATGTCTTAAATTCTGCAGAAATTAACAATGATTATCTAAAACATGCATATGCAGAATTTGACCATGATTACAGTTGTTTTGAGATACAAACTAATTTTTTCCAATGCTTAAGTAGCTAGTGTTAATCTGTGCACTAAATGCTTCATATCACAAAGGTGAATTGAGTCAGTTTTTGCTTAAAAAGAATAAATATCTAATTCAATTGCATGAAAAACCAATGAGTAAGCACTATTTGGTAAAAAAATTCCACTTAGCTTTTACCCCCATTTTTCCAATATATAATTTAGGCACTTGATCTTCAACTTAGAGAATACATGCCATGAAAAATTACAGAATTAGTGCAAATGAAATGGTGATTAAGATGGAGGGAAGAGAATGGGAGAAGGGAAGGGTAAATAATACTTATTTCCACGATGAATGTAACCATTATATACTGCAAGCATGTACTATAGCGATTTTTTAAACAGAATGATGAACTTCTCTTTTCACACACAAAACAGAAAGAGGTATTATTTTGCAATATATATCAGGGCCACCAAGGGATGTGATGACACTTCCTGGTGTCTAAGCTTATGCAGATGAACACAGTGCTGCTAAGAAAGTCATACTTCTTTTCACTTTTCTCCCTGCTTTGTTTGTTTGCAGAACGATTCAATGTTTATCTCATGCCTACACCAAATCTGGATATTTATGGCGAATGCACAATGCAGATCACTCATGAGAATATCTATCTCTGGGATATCCACAATGCCAAGGTCAAGCTGGTGATGTGGCCTCTCAGCTCCCTAAGGAGATATGGTCGAGACTCAACATGGTTCACCTTTGAGTCAGGAAGGTAAGTCCTCAGGTAGAGACCAAGCCCAGAAGGCATGGCACAGACTCTAGAGTGGAAAATTCGGGTCTAGATTGCCATGGATTCCCACTATCTATATAAAGGCTAGAAGTTAACAAATATAAAACTTCTCAGATTCTCATTTATAATATGAAGGGGAAATGTACTAATTCTATGACAGGATATTCACCCCATTCAAAATAAACATTAGTCTCTTATACTAACATCTGTTTATTTTAGTAATCCAGAGTGTTTTGCAGTAGTATTTATAACACTTTTTTGATTTATGTTCATAAAAGATTCCTATCAAATGAAATATATCCTTGCTTACATTAGTTTAATGAGTTCCATATCAGTAAGCAATAGTAAATGGTCTTTTATAAAATTCATCATCACTTTTAAGTTTGTGGTAATTTATGCCACTCATTCATCCAGATGTTTGTTAATGACTTTAGTAGTTAAGTATAATACCAATTCAGAATGAAGAAATATTGGCACATCCATAATTTATGATATACGTAACTCGGATGTTAAACCTAGGATGTCAAGGCAAATATGTTGGCTTCTCCATCACACCATATGGTTAGAATCTATAAATCTTTTAAATGAATTCTTGATGCATGGTCATTATTTGTAGACATAGATTTAAACATGAGCTACAAACAGCAAAATCAACTTTTTTTTTTTTGCTATGACTCCTTTGTGATACTGTTATTTGGCACTCAAGATAAGACTTGGGTTTTTTAATTCTGTGTAAGAAATACATAGTGGATATTATTGCCATGTTTTTTTTAAAAATGAATTTATACTTTAAAAAGGTAATTATCAGTGAGATTTCACTGCAGTTTTAAGTTCTAAATTTCTCCTTAAAAAACTTAAATGCTTATTTAAGGTTATATTCTAGCATTCATTAAGGGTAGGTAATATGTCTCTTAGAAGTTCAAGGAAGGGGCCAGGGATTTAGCTCAAGTGGTACCGCGCCTACCTTGCAAGCACAGAGGCCTGAGTTTGATCAATGGTACTGAAAAAAAAAATTAAGGAAGAGAGAAAAACCTGAGCTGTGATAATTTTACCTCTCTGTAGTACTTTTGCATTATTAAAAATATTAAATTCTTCACCCTGCTGATTTCTCTGAAGAGCTTTTTATCTTTCGTTGACTTAGTTGCTAGGAACTCTTTCAAATCAATGATCTATTTCTACCTACCAGATACTGAAAGTAATAGTAATCATGTTATGAATAACAGAAAGATAAAATATTGAGAAATAAATCAAGTTGAGAAATAAAAATTCTCATGGAGCAAAGAGTATTTTTAGATATGCACACTATTTTTAAAATTATGGTTAAGAAAAAAGATTATATTTTTATGGAGTCATCCACTAAAATAAATGATACAGTGTTTTACTGGTTTTAAAACAGGTACATATACATATACACACACACACATATATGTATATGATTTTGTATATATGTATATGATTTTGCTTGTTTATTTGTTTTTCCCACTTTTTATTGGTACATTATATATACACATCACAGTTACATTCCACATTGAGAGACTTGTTGATAACCCTCAAAACACTCCCTCTCACTTTGAATGCACTTATTCTGGTTTTGTTGCCACTGTTGAAGCAGTTTCTGGAAGCATTTCTGAAGCAGTTTCTCTTCTGTGAGTGGCTTTAAAAAGTAATCAAAACCGCAGTGAGTGTTGCTCCCACATGCTGTTACAATATGTCTTCATTCACCTTATTTACCAGATCGGGCATTGTGCCACTTCTTCATCTTCACCAAAGTCACAGTGACCGTCAAAGGTTCTAGATAGATTCAGGGCACGGAAGCTGCCATAGCAGTAAACTAAAGACACTCAAGAAAGAGAATTTCTAGAACTGCTTCAGGAAATTTCAAGAAGAATGGGACAAACAGGTTCAAAGTGAATAGGAGTATTTTGAGCACAGTTAAGGCCAGGTGTTTTTAGCTGTAATCACTTTTATTTAAATATTTACCATATCTTTATGAGTAGTATGTATCTAGTCAATCTGTTGTTCAAGATATGTATAAATAATTTCATGTCAAGTGGAAACAAATGATGTTGGATGAACCAGATATCCATAGGAGAAATATGAAACCATCTTTAACTGCATTGCTATAAACTGAACTATATTATTCCAAAATTTTGTTGAAGCTTTACATGCCAATATCATAAAATTTGGAGATGGAACTTTTAGGAAGTAATTAGGCTTAAGTGAAGCCAAGAATGTAGCCCCTACAGAATGGAATTAGTGCACTTTTAAGCAGAGATACTACAGAGCTTTCTCTCTCCTTCTTCTCACTATATGAAGACTTAGCAAGAAAGTGATCACCCACAAGCCATGAAGACCTTCACCAGGAACTGTGAGACAGTACAACTCTGTTTCAGTCATTCAATTTATCATATTTTCGATGGCAGCCCAAACTAACTAAAACCACTCATCATATCCAATAGTCAACTCAAAACGGTCATAGAACCAAACCTATAAGCTAAAGTTACACACTTACAGAACATCAAAAACTCTTAATTCTGATGGTCCACTGACTGAGCTATCTGGGCTCTTTATGAACTCATAACTCTCAAAGGCAAAGATTTCTAAAATATTACAACAGAAACATATTCTGTGGAAAATCTATTGAGAAGCTGAGCTTCACTGAATTTAAAAACTGCTCTTTAGAAGACATCATAGTGAGAATGAAAAGAAAACCAAGATGAGGAAGTCATAAAATCTATATCTGAAAACGTTGTTCATAATCCATACAGCATTCTTACAATTCAAACTAAGGAAAAGAATCCTTAATTAAAATGGGCCAAATATACATATATACATATCAGAATATACAGTGTATATTCTGATACACTGATAGATATCCACATTATGAAATACTCTATCATTATTAGTCTCAAGAAGTATGGTATATAATTTCAAGTCATGTTTACATTCTTCTCTTTATGAAAAAGGCAACAAAAATACCAACAATGGTAAATGGAAATGGAGTAACTCACTGTCTGCCAATGTGAATGAAAATTGCAACAAAACTTTTGGAAATACTTGACAATGTTTTGTTTTGTTTGGACCACAGGGTCTTGTAGTCCAAAATGTCCTGAACATTAATGGTCACAAAAACAAGGAATATATGTGATTACACATTTGGAATGTTCTGCAGAGGCAAAACTAGCTTTTAATGACAAAACCAGTAATTGCTTGGGTTTATATAAAAATTTTAAAAATTCAAAATACATTATCTCAGATTATGTTGTACCTGATGAGTATATACAAGATAATATTTATTTTTAAAATTAATTTTGATATCTGGGTGTGTAACTCAATGGCAGAGCATCTGGCTAGCATGCAGGAGGCCCTGGGTTCTTGCCATAGCACTGCAAAAAAAATTTAAATAATCTTGACATTTGTTGAAATTATGGAACTGTTCACTAAATATTAGTAAATATTTTCCACTAAAATTTTGTTCCTCCAAAGTTTCTAATGTGGAAAACTATATCAATTATTCCTCAGTCTTTTTAATGTGAAAAACTGAGGAAAAAAGTAGAAATTTACCATTTGTATATTACATATGATTATATTATTTGAATGTAACAATGAGCTTTTATCAAAAGGTGATTTCCCAGGAAAGAATAGTGCCATAGAAGAACCAAGGGAAATCCCAAGCCTTCTTGGATTTGCAGTCCTTGAGTCTGTGAGGTACACTAGGCACATGTGGCAAGATCAAAGATTTGTTTTCATAAACAGGAAAAATTTTGAATTGTTCAACTTTTTAAATAATCACTTTTCCTTAGCACTGAGATTTTTATTTGACCTTCATTGTGTAATTTTTTTTCTCTTTTTTTTTTGTGGTTTGTTTGTTTAGTTTTTTGAGATAGGGTCTCACTTTGTAGTTCAGGCTGACGCTGAACTCACTATGTAGCCCAGGCTAGTCTCGAATTTATGGCAATCCTGCTGCCTCTGCCTCTCAAAAAAAAAGAAAATTTTAAAAATCACTCATACTCTTTCTTCATATTTTACTATACTTCTATTTGATGAAATTTTAAATGATAGATATAAAAATATTTACCTTTCTCGATATATTGAGAAACCTTTAAAATTAACATTCTGATGACAGCATGATTTCTAAACATCATTGCCATCATTAATTTAACATTACAGTGTTCCTAAAATGAGCTAGAATAAATTAGGCCATACTGAACATCTGTGAAAGATTTGAAAATCTCCAATTACATTCTTAACAAACCCTTTCTAAGTAATTATTGAATTACTAGGTAAAATGATGTGAACCTTTTATAGTTCTTTATAGAACAAAAAAATTGCTTTCAAAGAAAGTAAAACTCATTCATACTCTTACTGATGAAAAGAAATCACCTTCTTTTCCCCATAAATACAAACATTAAAAAGATGTTTTAAGATTTTTCTATTTTGATAGAGCAATTTCCAAACTATTTCTTTATTTTCCTCTCTGCTTTGTTTACTTTCTAGATTGGAGGTTTTGTCCTTTGGTACAGTTTATTTGTGTGCTTTCCTTTCCAGATTTGGGGTTTCCTATTTTCATTAATGATTGAACTTTTTTTTTTTTTTTTTTGAGACAGGTTCTCACTTTGTAGTTCAGGCTGGCCCTGAGCTCACTATGTAGCCCAGGCAAGCCTTGAACTCAGCAATCCTCCTGTCTCTGCCTCCCGAGTGCTGGGATGACAGGCATGGGTCACCACACCCAGCACTGTGGTATGTGGTATTGATTGCTGGTGGGCGTGAGTCTCCACGCCCAACATTGTATGTGGTTACCGGGGATCGAACTCAGGACCTTGCGCTTGCGAGGCAGGCACCAGAACCACTGAGCTAACCCTCCGGCCCAATGATTGAACTTTTGATTATAATCTTGTGTGTGTCAAAAACTCAATATGATCTCACTCCTGTTAAAAGATGCCACATGTAGAAGGCTGTATTTCAGAAACAAAGGGGAACAATATGCTCTCTGGACCTGAGCTATTGAGAGCATTCCCTAGTGCTGAGACTGTGATAATGCAGAGTACAGACCAGAGGGTGAGGCACATCCCATCATCCCTGCAAATCTGACTCAAAGACTTACATTTTCTGTGTTTTATTTTATTAATTCATGGCTTATGACAAGGCATTTATATTACTGTGTTTACTAGAACATAAAACAATGGAGTATCTCAGAATACTCACTGACAGATCTTTTCAAATTCATGGACAAATTCTACTCTACCACTGGACATAGATCACTTATTCTGGAGGGATAAACCTCTCTCACGCTCACAGGAGTAACCATACAGCGTTAGCTTCAGGGAGCCCAGGCCCCAGTAAAGACCAAAGGAAAACAAGGACCAGAAGGAGTAGTCCTCGGCAAGCAAAGGCATTGTGAGTGATGAATTCAGTCTTATGTCAGCTCAGAGCAATTGCTCTTTTACTATAATGACTGCAACTTTGCATTTTAAGAGAAAAAAGCAACAAATTTGCCTGGGAAGCTTATTTTCTGAAAATATCACAGATTTACCAGACCTGCAGAGTAAGTCACAGGATTTGTGATTATGTACAGTTTTATCTTGTGAAAGACAAAACTATTTCTCAAACTGCTGATGGAGCATTTTCATTTCTCATAACCTTATAAATATTGTAAGCAAAAATCAAGATGAGTTCAGATGCTTGCATGACAAAATTCACATAAGCCTAAATCCTTTTTTTTTCTAAAATTATTGTTCAAAGCATATCCTTAACACAGTGCTTAATGTCACATAACTGTTGCTTAAAGTATATATCTCACTAACTCTCATAATAGTGCTGCTGTTTAGAAGCCCAGGGGAAAAGTCTGATTACCAATCTTTAACAATTGGAAATGTGAAATAATACCAGTTATTACAGCATACATCCTGTGGGAAGATGGTTCATGGAAGCAGAAGGTGTTGTGGTATAATTAAGGATTCTGCATGGTCATATATGAGCTTAATTTATTTATAAGCCTTTTTTATCGAGCCTCTAAAGAGAGTCTTTCTTTTCTAAAATATGCCCAAGTACAATAGGTGAAAGATAAAGCAGAGGCTACTTAAATATGATGTAAAACCATGAAAACTATATAATATAGAATACAACTAGCCTATGAATATAAAATACATATTAGCTATTCAGGCTAAAGATCTTTTAGCTGAAAAGCTTGAGACTGGAAATGTTTCAGATTTCTGAAACAGATTTTTTTGGACTTTAGAATATTGTGTAGACTGACCAGTTGAGTATCTCTAATCCCCAAATCAAAAATCTGAAATATTTGACAGTTGAAATTTTTGAGCACTGACATAACACTTAAAAAGTAGATAACTGTTACTTTTTTCACTGCTGTGAGAAAATGTGTGATACACAAATTTAAGGTGGAAAGGTTTATGTAGCACATCATTTATAGACGTTTCAATCTTTAATAGGCTGGTTCCAAGGCAGGGTGGCACATAGGAGCGGGGCAACAGTTCATGGTGGCCAAAGACAGCAATAGAAACAAGGGATGTTAACAGCATATTTTTACCCCTTTTCTCTTATTCTGATTACTTGGGCACGTGCCACTCACTGAAGTGCCTGGCACTGAAACATGAATCAACCGAACCTTCTAGATTCAGCCACCACTAAAAAAGCCCCAGCTAAGATTCTGTGAGGTTTGGGGGAAGACATCTAAACACAAGCCAGAGCAATAGAGGATTTTGGAGAATTTCAAACTTAGAATTCAAAGGTTAAGTTTACTCTACTTATACACAGTGTGAGTTACCTGAAGAAGCTCTAACAATCTCTCAGAACCTGATCATTTTGACTGAGGTTTTATTGCCTCTGGTTGGTCTTTTTGTTCACAAAATACTTAATCTTTCATCAAGAACCACTGAGACCCACTTCTTCCTACAGAAGGCCCTGGTGTGACTCTGAGACTGTCTTCAAAACTGATACTTGTGTAAGTCTTTGTAGGTTAGTGCATATTTTGCCTACAAGAAAGTGTTCATCAGGAGTGTTTAGATAAAAAGTAGAGCTGGTATTCATTATCAAATGGCCCTAAAAGATTTTAGTTGGCTGAAAAATGGAAAAGTTGCATTAATTTAACTGAAACATAACTAAACTCAAGACATGAAGCACCAGCTTTGCATGAGCTTGGGCACACAGGTAGCTACCTCAGTGCTGCCCCTTCACAGCAATCCCTAAATG
Source organism: Thryonomys swinderianus (assembly GCA_004025085.1). Classification (NCBI taxonomy): domain Eukaryota; kingdom Metazoa; phylum Chordata; class Mammalia; order Rodentia; family Thryonomyidae; genus Thryonomys; species Thryonomys swinderianus. The sequence continues at coordinate 8,709 of PVIC010014923.1, forward strand.
ATGCCTCTTCATTATGACAGGCAGTAACAAAACACACTCTGATTTCAGAAGCACCAAACAGTAACTGAGTGAATCTGCTGAACCAATGAATGAATGAACAGTTCTTGTTTCCATTGTTCTAATAAAGCCAGATGGGTGTAGTGGCACCAGACTTGGGAGTCCCAGTCGAGGGAGTCGCCTTCCACCAATGTGGGCAGAGATCAAATCAGAACACATCGTTCCCCATTGTTCACACCCCTTCATTCCTTGATTTAATGACTTAATAAAGTTTAGAGACTTTCTGAAGGAGAATTTAAAAAGCCTAAAAGGAAGAAGAAAACTGTCACTGTGATCCCTATAGACCAATTAGTGAGAAGCAATTCACATTAAAGTATGTGCGGGTTCAATAAAAATGTATTGAACTTTAAAGTTAATGGAGCAAAAACTAAGATCAGAGCCTCTATTTCTTGATAAGAACTGTTTCCTAAGGCATTTAATTAATGCTTTATCCTAGAGGGGAAAAATTAGTCCTACTATTATCATAGCAAGAGATTTACCAAATTAGACATAGGAAAAAGAGGTACTAAATTCTTAAAAAGCCTTTGTCTTACAACTACTTGTATGGAATTAAAAGAAAAAATGATATAGACCTATGGTTTTTTTAACATCTCACTACATCCTTAGCATAAATTTTCACAGACCTGTCCTATGCCTGTATTATGTAATTAAAACCAATTAGACACTATGATTTAAACGTTTTTCTTATCCAAAGCCACATTTATCTATAAGATGCTTTTATTCATTTGTTCAACACTGACTGATAAGTACTATAGAAAAATAAGAGAAGAAACACAACCTCTGCCCTTAAGGAGTTCACGGGATACTTGGATAGACAATTCAATGAGTAAGTACATATAGTGCACGAATTCTAATACAAGAAATCCCAGGACAGTTGTGTATTAAGAAAATAAATTATACTGTGCAATTTTAAAAATAATAACAAGACCAAACAGAGCAACAACTTATTTCCTGTATCTCACCAGGGAAACTGGATTCAGAAGTCTAGCCTGCTGAAGTTTATGACTCCTACATCCCAGCACTACACCTCCTCAGCTAACACCATAGGGGAACGGGTGGGGAAAGTATCCCACAGGCATCATGGATGGAACTGTGTGTTTGCAAGATTCATACCTTGAAACATTCACCTTCCAATGTATCTTGCTCATCTTCCTCCTTCCTAGGACACAGTCCCAAACACACACCAATGAAGGCAAGAGAGGTTCATTTTGATTTATATTTCAGTCCACTATCCCCTGGCTCCGAGGCAGAAAGGCATGGCACAGGTCCATGGCAGCGGAAGAGTTGTTCAAAGCCAAGGCAGGAGGAATCAAAGGATCAAAGGAGAGCTGGGAAGAGAGGCACATCCTTCCCAGACACACCCCTAGAACTGGCTCCTCCGGCAAGGCTACCTCAACCGAAGTGTATCATCCGACCGCCTTCTAGAGGTCCTTCCTCTGAGCACGTGAGGCTCTAGTGGGACATCTATGGATCAACCATACTATAGGGTGAATAGTTGGAGAGAACGCATTTATACGGAATTAACTAAATTACATGACATCATGAGGATGGAATCCTAATATGACAGAATTGGTAGCTTTTATAAGATGGAAGAGAGAGAAAGAGATTTGTCTCCAGCTTCAACCCCATGCAGAAAAAAGTACAGCATAAGTTAAGAGAAAGAAAATGACCATCTGTCAACCAGAAAGAGATTTCCATTAGAACCCAAACATGATATTTTAATCTCAAACATTTAGTCTCCAAACCGTTTAAGCCGTTCTATTTATGGCAGTTTGCTGTAGCAGCCTCGGCTGCATAACAGAAATCATTTAAACACTGAGACACAGAAGTAACCCAAGTACTTTCCCTTAACGTCCCTTCATTCAGAACACTGCCTCCCATAGCCCCACCTAACTGCAAGTGGCAAGTACATGCAGGGAGTTTGTAGAATAGTTGGAAGCACCACCGTCCCTACCACAGTCATTTCTCTGCTTAGCAAAAATTTATTTCCTCCCACTTTCCTACTCACTTAAATCTTTGCTTACAGGAGTCAAGTCCAGAAATCAGCCCATCAGCTAGGAGACTAGCTCAGAGCCTTCAGGTTGTCTACGTTGTGTCCAGGGACACAGTGGTTTCAAAAGAATGATTTTAAGGGATTATTTCTCTACCTCTGACCATTCCATGGAGAGACCAATAATTTTAAAAGGGCAGGAAGTTTACACTACCGATATTGCCATTCAAGGAAGGAAGGCCTGAAAGTCAAAGAGCTAGACTAGCCCTGGTATATCTGAAATATCACTTCCCAGGTGCCCTGCACGTCTGACCTGAAAATCAGCAGGGGTGCTCGGCTGGCCCCTCGGGCTGCTTGGGAAGAGTTTGCGCAGCCTCTCTCCTTTGGCCTTGATCTCAGCATTCAGAGGATTTCCCTTTATTACTGTGCTCCTTGCCTGTGTGTGGAGTGAACCTTGGGAAAATGTTCTCCTGGGGCCGTGCATGTTTCTCAGCCATCTCCCCTGAGAAGCTTGTACAGGGATCTTCAGGCTGCGAGGACTCAGAAAGTCATAAACAGGGCATGAGAACAGAGTCTGCACTGCAGGAACAAAAGCTATGGTAGAACAAACAGAAAGTTTCTCCTGCTGTTTGAGTTTTTGTTGAAAGAAGTGCGGTCAAGATTTAAACGGAAGGATGCATTATGACTTCAGAAAAATTTCAGGCAAAATTATTGCAAATAATAGTAGTAACTGTTGGATTGAGCTGTAAGGGCAGGGTAGAGAGATTCAACCAGTGAGAGTAAAATTTAGATTGAGTTCTCATCCTAGAATATGGAGGCTCCGAAGTAGTTCTAGATGACAAAGATTATTTCTTATTAAAAGATGGTGACAGGGGCCGGAGATTTAGCTCAGTGGTTCCTGTGCCTCGCAAGCGCAAAGTCCTGAGTTTGATCCCCAGTAACCACATACAATGCTGGGTGTGGTGACTCACACCCACCAACAATCAATACCACATACCACAGTGCTGGGTGGGGTGGCTCATGCCTGTAATCCCAGCACTTGGGAGGCAGAGACAGGAGGATTGCTGAGTTGGAGGCTTGCCTGGGCTACATAGGGAGCTCAGGGCCAGCCTGAATTACAAAGTGAGACCCTGGCTCAAAAAAATAAAATAAAAATAAAAAGATGGTGACATTCTTAGAAATTACATAGAATGAACTATGTCACTGCTGAAGTGGGATCACATGAAGCTGCCTCCCACTGAAGCTTTACATTCTTTCATCATGTAAACAGTTTCCATGTCAGTGTCATATAGCAAACTAATATTATCTAAATCGGTGATACCTATGATATCTAAAATTTGATTGTGTTGTGCTGGCATTAGCATTTCCAAATATATAAATGAGAGGATAATCTTTTAAAAATAAAAGCATTTAAAAAGTCATAAACATTTTTTGGTTTAGAAGGTTTTTAAAATTTTGTTGGTACATTTTAGATATTCAAAATAATAACATTCATCATAAGGAATTTGTACATGGTATGTCTTGCTTCTTTTTTCCCTGAAAGTATAAATAAAAAGCAATATAGTATGTATTGGAAAAGGGGGAGAAAATGTTCAAATGAGAAGGAGAATGAAAGAGACAAGAGGGAAATGAAATAAGAGGCAAGAAAAGGAAAAGACAATAGAAGGAAAAGGAAATGAAGCTTTTGTAAATAAGTAGAGAAAGAGTGATTGAAGGGATGAGAGGGCATGGGGATTAAAAGGAAAAATTCTCCTGTAAACCATTGTCAAACTATTATCAGGGAGCTGTCCTCTTAATGTGAGCCTAACATATGCACCAATGGTGATACCATTTGGAGAGAGCTTTTGAGATATATTGCTGAGATTTGTTGATATTATTTGTTGTCTTTTTTTCATGTCCATCTTTAGATTTGTAAGGGGCTACCTTGACTTCACCAGGTTTCTTTGCTCCAGTTCATTTTTGTTTAATTAAAAGATAGGAAGTATCCCACCACGTTGCTATTTTTTGTGAGCCATCTTCATCAGCCAAGACTGTAACAGAACTGTGCTGATTACACAGTTAATCTGCTCTCTTCTTTGAGAGTCTTTTAACTTACTTCTATAATTGCAAGAATTATTTTATCTCCTACTCTTGGGTGTCTTTACATTGTTAACTTTTTTCAACTTGGCATGGTTATAAACTTCTCAAAACCGTTTCTCATTTTATTAGAAAGTCTCAAATTCTTCCCGAGATCCTCTTTCTTCATAGTATCTTGCCACTCAGGAGGCATTGCTCACATTTTGTTACCAAACTTCTTCTCCTAGATATTTTTTGGAAAATATAATTAAAAGTGAGATCATTTCCCCAACCCAAAATTCTCAACAAAAACAGCAGAGAAAGAAAACATTATTATCGAATACTCTTCAAGCAGTATGTGAAGAATATTGTAAGCACTCTGCTTGGAGGTCCCAAAGACAGAAAGAAAATCTCTCCCTTTTATATATTCTGTCAGGTACTGTTGCATACATGTTTGAAAGAAAAAAATTGCTAGTCTCAAGTAAGAGAACTCCACAGCACATTTGTCACACCTGGTACATCTGAGTAATTGGGGTGAACGTCTCTCCTGGATAACTGGCTTTATCCAGAGGAAAACCAATGTATCATATGACAAAAGACAGTTCTACAACTTAGAACCAGATGCCCATGAAGTTAGGCTCCTGCTCTCCCACTGGACCTAGAACAGAAGTGCTGTTCTCTTTGTATTTATGTGTGTGTTTACTAAAGTAAAAGCACTCTGAGAAAAATGGAGAAGAGAGCAATCATTTTCCCCTTCCCGTTTCAGCAGGGAGAATTAAGCCTTTTATTTTAATTTGAAATTAATATTTAAGTGTAGAGGCTCATTGGACAAGTGCCTGTTCTACCAAGTTACAGGTTTTACTGAGAGGCAAGCATTCGACCAAATGTCTCACTACTGCATAGCATCAGTTTCCTAGATTCCAAATCACCTCCCTTTATCCCTGAATCAACCACTGTTCTAGTGTTACATACTGTAGAACTACTTGTTTATTTATTACTGTAGCACTAGTAGGATTAAATAAACTTCTCCTTAAATAGCAAACTTCTCAATGGTTTCATTTACCAGGTATTTGTTTCTGACTCACTAATTCACCTTTATTCTGGACAGCTATGCTAAGCAACCAGGATATTTACATTAAATAAGTAAATAATGCTTTTGCCTCCACACATCCTTCAGTGCAGAGTCCTCTGGAGGAGCTTATCACATGATTTCCTGACTGCAGAAGGTGTTGGGAATTGCTAGAGAACATAAGACATTTGGGCAGAGCAGTGCTGTCTCGGCCAAAGGATGTCATGTCCAATTTTAGGAACTTAGAATACGTTTACTGAAGAATATAAATTGCAAAGAAAAATCATTAAAAATAAGAATTAGATTTATGCAACAGTGGGAGGTAGGAAGACATTCACAGCAGAAAGCTTGGATGGAGCAAGATGTTCTTTGTTGGTGGTTTTTATGCTGTTGGAAGTTAGAGTAAGAAGCAAAAGGAAAAGAGTTTATTTTAAAATGTAGATAAAAGCTCAAAATCAGGAGCAATTTTTAGGCCATGCCAAAAAAATCTTGGACCTTATCTTACAGCTAGAAGGGAATTGTTTTTAATGTAGACGAGTAAACACTGATTTAAATTTTAGATACATCTGTTTGGTAGCTTCATAGAAGATATTGTAATAATGAATCTTTTACCTAGATTGATAATTTTTAAAACTAGTGCATCCAGGTCATTGTTCTTTACACAGTCACGATGTGAAAGGAGGATAAATCAGACAGCTCCAATGACTTCTGCATATACCAGCCACTTACATTCCCTGTGACCTGTGTTACATCCTATTAACCCTCCTGACTGTTGGTTTGTCATCTTTAAGACCTTATTACAGGTGTATTCTGCTTGTCTACCTTCAGTGGTAGTATTAGGATCAAAATAAAATAATGTGCTTTGAAACAAGGGCTTGAAAGCCATCAGTTGCAACAAAAATAAAAGAAGAGATTGAATCTAGCAAACACCTACTTTTAAATGCACAGGCAGTAAAAGCCAAGGCAGGAACCAAAAAGCATCCCTTCTGAAATTTACCATTATTCCATTAAAAAAAAAAAACACCAGAGCATGATTTTGTAGCTTCAATTGCAGAATGTTGATATAAAAGAGAGGCTATATTTTAACAAATGTATTGTGGATAAACATAAAAAGAGACTCTTTCTGGGGAAGTGGTCTCCCAGAAGGGAGATACTTATCACTGAATTTTACAAAATCTCAGAGAATAGGATTTTCAAGGTGAGTTAATGTGTATCTCAAGGTCAAACATAAAACTCTGGGTTCATTTGTTTGCATAATGGCAATAACTGTGTGCACAAACCTTGTAAGTCCAGAAGTCTACCAATGAACTTTAAGGTATGAAGGGCTAAATTATTACTACTAAATTTAAATAGTCATAGTTCTATCAAAATCCCATACAAATTCAGATGATTTAGTTTTTTGTCTGACATATGAAATTATCCTTGACAATTTTTCCACTTTTTATTATAATACTTTACTACTTAAAAAGATAACAAGCTAATATATATGTACTCAAATCACCAAACTTTTATGGATAATTCAATGTTAAAACTCAAAAAAAAATGGGAAGACAATCAAAATTAGTTACTTTTGTATTTATAAGGTTATTTTTCCTGCTGTTGATAAATTCTAAAGTAATATTTTAAATTCATTATTATTTTAAGTACCTTTAACAGCCATATATCACTGTATACACTTGATTATGATTCAGAATGTACCTCTCATCCTAGTTCTATATTCTCTTAAACTTAGAAAATTGGATTACAAGGAAGTTTTTAGCATCAGAAAAACAATGAAGAAAATATAATACTTTATGGTTATGAAAAATTGAAAATGTGTAAAAAATCAGCTCCTTCAGGCTGGAGATTTAGCTCAGTGGTTCCGGTTCCTGCCTCACAAGAGCAAGGTCCTGGGTTCAATCCCGGGTAACCACATACAACAGTACTGGGTGTGGGGACTCACACCCACCAGCAATCAATACCACATACCACATTGCCTGGCATATTGGCTGACACCTGTAATCCCAGCACTCGGGAGGCAGAGACAGGAGGATTGCTGAGTTCAAGGCTTAGCTGGGCTACATAGTGAGCTCAGGGACAGCCTGAACTGCAAAGTGAGATCCTGTCTCAAAAAATAAATAGATAGATGATAGATAGATAGATAGATAGATAGATAGATAGATAGATAGATAGATAGATAGATGATAGATAGATATAGATGATGATGATAGATAGATAGATAAAAGTAAATCAGCTCTTTCAATACTGATATTATTGCTTTCCTATTCTCTTTTAATATATTTATTTTCTAATATTTTCACCATCTTATAGTTTGCTAATGACTTCATCATTTAAGTAATTGTACAGAAAATCAGCTCTTTCAACACTGATATTTTTGTTTTCTTATTTTCTTTTAATATATTTACTTTCTAATATTTTCACCATCTTATAGTTTGTTAATGACTTCATTATTTAAGTAATTGTACATTTACAATTTAGTAAATGAACAATTACTTAAATAATGAATTTATATAATTTTAGTTTATATAAATGAAGCAGACCACAATGGATTTTAAAGATCTAAAAAAGAGAAAATGTGATAGATATAAAACATTTTGCTGATTCTCACATACTCTGCATCACAAAAGTCCTATAACATAGGTACTCTGGTCTCTCATATAGCAAATGACGAATACTCAGGAATGGGGATAGATTTGCCCATATATGTGATAGAACCAATTCAAGTCTACTCGAGGTACAAAATACATGTCCTAATTATAACATAGCTTTGCTAAAACATCTCAAGTTTCATGCTTATAGATCAAAGGAGATAATCTTCCCAGTGACAACTTTTTCCAATGAGTTATCAACTGATGATGAGGAACATTTTACCTTTTTGGACAAGCAGGTATTAAACTATGAGGAACAAAATTAATGTTAGTGAACAAAAACATATTTCAACCTTGAAACACATAAACACATCTAAGTGGATCATGGATTGATAATTCCTTTCAAGTCTGTCAAAAGCTTTGCTTCCTTGAGAAGAGATATCCATTAAGTCACACATTAAATTGCATATATTGTTTCCTTACTGCTACGAATAGTTAACTTCTATTAAATTTGAGAATCTTTTATTCATAACTAGTTCTCTATTCACTTGGACCAAAGTTATATCTTGATAGCACACTCAGTGATATCCAAGCCTACAGAAGCGTAAGGTTCAGAGTTCCCTACAGGCATTAGCTTTGTTTTGCCTGGTGGTTTTCTTCAAGCCAGATCTGTTCTTCTAGACCAGTGTTACACTTAGTTAACCCTTTCAGTGGAAGAGAGGAAAAGCGTCCAAATTCACTTTCCATATATAATTTCTGAAACATGACCATGCGGGAAGAAGGGCAAATGCACACATGCATGTGTTTAGCTTCCTATTTATTTATTTATTATTTTATTTATTTCTTATTAGTATCATTTTCCATTATTATAATTAAAGTAAAAAGGTCCTGCAAAGTTTTATAAACTTTGGGCTCTAGAGAACTGGTATCTTAGCTCATTCACTCTTGTATCTATTTAATTATTTTACCACAGCAATGCTATTTTACCACAGCAATTATATATCTGTCTTTTCCATACCTTCACCTTCGCAAATAGAATCAGTAAACTCACTTCCAATAGGGTAGGTCTGTGTCCTGTGGTGTGTCACCACAAAGCATAAATCTGCCTGGATTACCTAGGGGTGAAAACTGGAACTTGGCCCCAACCTTATTGGTACTCCCAACCAAATGATAAAGATAAGTTCCAGATTCAACTGTGTGTCCCTCTCTAGAGGAAGATAAGCACCTTGTTGGTGATCCATTTCTTTCTTAAAGCTAAAGAGGCAATCAGGGGCAAAAAAAAAGAAAGGTTACTGATCCACTTGTAAATGTGCTGGTAAATAAACTACAAATGCTTCTGGGAAGAGATTCTTTGCCATGGAACGCTTTTAACAGGATAATCCTCAAATAGGATTATCAGTGAAAAGTCATGTTGCAATCTAGGGATGTATGCAGTGGGACCCTCTAGAGAATGTCTCTTAAACCAAACATTTTTGTTACATGAGATAAGCGCTAACTCAGACACTCCTTTCTGTGTGTACAAGCCATAGCCATCACGGGGGACATCATGGAATTAGTCAGGTTGCACACCTCCAAAGGCAGATTTGGGAGAGCTGTCCTGAACTTCCCAGACCTCTTCCTGCTTTGTCCAGCCTCTTGCTTGTTTCAGTGTGTAAAATCTCTTGATAATCTTATCTCTTTGTGTGGCTCACCAGTGTGCTCAGAAGTGGTTAACAGAAAATCAGTAAAATAAATTTATAAACATAAAGTATAATCCTCTAGTGTTCCTTAAAAATGAGTAGTTAAAATTAAATACTTATAGGAATATAACTGAGTCAAGAGAAAAATAGTAAATGTTTCAAATACATTTTGATCAGTATCAATGTACCACAGTAGTTCAATAAAAAAAGATTAGAAGATTTTGCAAGATAGGGCAGTTTAGTCATTAGCTATTAGAAATACTTTTATGCTGAATATTTTATTCACATAGTAACATTATTCAAGTTAGTGAATTCATCAATATATAAAGAACCTGGATAAGTTAAATTACATTTCCATTGAGTCACTGATTATTGCACAAGTATATAAATCAAGAAGTATTTGATACAAATATGTGTACATGTAATTCAAATATCATGCCCTGAAATCCTATTTTGTACATTTTTTTATTTTTGTAATAAATTTTAACAGAATACTCATTAGGTAGAAAAATTGCTAGAAGGAAAATCCTTTATATGTGACTAAATTTGGTTTCATGACATTATACATTTCTCACATTCAGATCACATAATTAAGTGGTGTAGGCTTCAATCTACAAACCCATCTGTTACCATCCCCTGTGCAAGGTTCTTAACTCCTTTGGGCATCAGTTTCCTGATCTGAAAACTGGAGATTTTTGCTCAGGCAAAGCAGTTGGTTTTAGAACGGAGATTATGCACAAGAAAATAAATGACCACAGATCTTGAACAAATGTGGAGCACAGAGTTAGTGGCACAGTTGTAATTAATGAAACCCATGGGTGTCACTTGAAATGTTTTAAGGAATTAAATGAAATTGACAGTTACAAGAAAGGGTTTTCTGCCTAGAAAAGCAAGTAGAATCCAGGATCTGGGTGGTACATACACATGCTAAAGGAAGGAGCATATGGCCTGGCTACTTTTCAACCTACCAGGGCATCCGTTCCTCTCATGCACCCTGTTCCTTATGGCAGAACTATCATCAGTTCAAGTGCACTGTTAGCCTCAGGTTTGATGAAGACTGGGACACACACATTTAACCTTTGGCTTTGCACATCAATGAATTCTTCCAACCCTCTAGACTTTAAAACAAAGGACTCAGAAGTTGCATTTGATGGACTCATGCTCCATTACTCTGTCAAAGGACTGTATTTGAAACAAGTTGCAGCAGGATCTGAATTGTTCCCAGAATGTCCCCAGAAAAGTCCCCATTGACATTCTGTTTGCTTTCTTATTACCACAGTGAATGCACTTGGTGATTTTTGACTCCAACTCTCCTTGCATTCATTATATTCCTATTAAGAAAATTGGCAGAAACTGCTTTATTTAACAGAGAGCAAGAAAACCAAACCAGCAATAGTTCTGCTTGAAATTAACTAATTTCTTTGTAACTCTAAAGGCTAATCAAAAGAAAAAGGAATACTTAGGTTGCATCATTTCAGCAGCTGAGTCCTACATATGGCCAAACAAATTCATTTCTCCAACTGCACTAGGCAGGCCAAGACACTCAAAAACCTCTTCTAGGGAAGGCACAGTGTCCCCTGGAACCCTCTCGGGTCAAAGTGCCCCCCACTGATGAGCCACAGCTCTGAGCTGCCAGGCTGTAGAGAGAATCATCTAGTCCATACGACTCTGCAAAGCTGTGTCTGGGGAAGTCACCATACAAAGAGAAGTAATGGAGTAACTTTGTATGCAACTAACCTTATAATTGTAATGACAAACTGCAAGTATATTGTGATAAAATCTAAAAATCAATATTTCTTTTCCTGGAAATAGTGAAAACTTTTCCCTGGAATACTTAGTTTTTTTTTTTTTTTTGGTTGTTTCGGGTTTTGTTTTTTTGTAGGTTTTATGTGTTATTTATAAAGTATCTGATGAGTCTACACTATCTCCAAACTATTCTCCTTTGTCTGAAATGTCTCATCTTTGCTCTGGGATCCTAACTGACACTTAAAGAATACTTTTAGACTGTGCTTACAGTTTCTCAAAATTGTTTTGCATTAACAGAGTGTCATGAGCAAAATGCCTTCCTGCGATTACCTGTATTTAAAAGCTTTTTCATAAAAGATACTACTACTACTCATATCTATCTATCTATCTATCTATCTATCTATCATCTATCTATCTATCTATCTATCTATCTATCTATCTATCTATCTATCTATCTATATCATCTATCTATTGATTTTGTGGGCTCAAACTCTGGCCCCTGTGTGTGCAAGGCACAGTGCCACCTCAGCTAAATCCCTGGCCCTAAAATTATATTTTATGTGGTCTTTAGTGGCATCAAAAAATCAGGGGCAAGTGGGGCCCAGCAGACAGGAGATGAAAGAGTACTCATATTGAGATTACTGGCGTTATTTGAATTCATGACTAGTATAGAAACACCAGATGAGTTTTCCTCTATGAGGGGTAAAGTTATAAACACAATAGAAGACAACTGCTCAGTCTTTAATAGGAATGGTATAAAATAGGTCTCCCTTTTTAAGCTAAATAAGCACCTCATCATAATAGCATAGAATCAGTTTCTCTTACAGTTTTACTACCCTGTTATTTTTCACCCTGACTCATACCCTTTCTTGATAAAATGTTCTCTATTGGGTTGTTTTTTTTTTTCAACTCACCTGCAAATTTACTGCTTTCTGAAATGAAGGCCAAGAAATTCAATGCTTCTTTTTGTTGTAAGGAAATACCATGTTTTTCTCAGTTTTTGGTCAACTGCTGTGTACTTTGTACCCAATACTTCACTTCCATCCACCCAGAATCTTTTTAAAACTCAGTGAACTTCATGGAAGAACAGACAGTCCACTCCATGGTGTCTCCAAGATTCAATCTGGGACAGCCTGGATTCCTGTGCTCTTGTTCCCATAAGCCATGGCGATATGGAATTGTGTCACATAAGGCTCTCCCTAGTAGAATCCTGGAACATTCTGAAGTTTTCAGATGTAGAACATTACTTTTATTACATCACTCATTATTTTGTGTTAGATTTAATAGTATCTATTGTTTCCTTTACTCTAAAGAAGCCCTATAATATTACTACTAAAACTTACTTGTCTTTGTTCTTTAAGTGTACATGTTCTTTCAAAGTACAATAATTTTTAGAATTAGTGTTCTTTCTAGAATTAATGTTCTAGAATTAATGTTCTTTCAAAGTACAATAATTCTTAGTTACAAAGAATTAAATCATGATTTATATTATACTTATTTCTCAAAATATTTAAATTAGTATGTGTAGTGTTGCTGATACAATTAACCAGGCTTTCATCCACTAAGTCGTTTTGTCAGTGGCTCTAATTCATCATGCAGCATTTACAAAAACAAGATCTTGGGGACAAGTTAACATAAATTATCTCATGCTGAAGAAAATAAATATTTTAGATCTCAACTTTTTCCAATAAAGTCTATTATATGAACACAGTTTTAAAATAAGCAGAACACGACAAGATGAAACTACATGAAAAACAAGTCGATAATGGAGATAATGGAGAATAATAATAAATCTCAATGGCATTAGAACCTGGAATTAGCATAATCAGATTTCAAAATATACTGACACTACTCGAGATACAAATCAAGAGCTGGAAACTGGGGCCAGAGATTTAGCTCAGTGGTTCTGGCACCTTCCTAGCAAGTGCAAGTTCCCTGGTTTGATCCCCGGTAACCACATACAACACTACCACAACCAGCAATCGTACCACATGCCACAGTGCTAGAAGAGGTGGCTCACACCTGTAGTCCCAGCACTCGGGCAGCAGAGGCAGGAGGACTGCTGAGTTCAAGGCTTACCTGGGCTATGTAGTGAGCTTAGGGCCAGTCTGAACTGCAAAGCAAGATCCTGTCTCACAAAAAAGAGAGAGAGAGAGAGAGAGAGAGAGAGAGAGAGAGAGAGAGAGAACTGGAAACTGTTATAAAGATGAGCAAATGAGAATTTCAAAATCAACAAAGTCTTCTAGATGTTTAACTGTTACCTGAAACTTAGTAGTATAAAGCATCACCAGTAATATAATTATCATCATCTCTCACAGTCCTCAAGTTGACTAGGTTAAACTCAGGAGCTCTTGCTCATTCACTTCTCTCATGTGGTTGCAATCAAATGGTTCTAGGGATGGAATCATATCACATGTGTGGTGGTTGATGTCAGAAAAGTAAGCTGAATCAACACCTAAGCATACCCTCCTCACTATGTGCTGTGCTTCCTACGAGTTTTGCGACTGAATGATAAAAGCGGTACAGAGAGCTGGGTGGAACCTGAGAGTTCTCAATACAGATTCACTTCTATTTCCTCATCACTAGACATGAATCCCAAATTCAGCGGAAATGGAACAAGACCCTCCCTTCTGATACTTCTAGTGAATAACACTTCACAGGTCCATACAGTACAATTGACAGCAAGTATCATGAGTGAGTAAAGTCACTCATGAGTGAGTGTGTAACTGCAAAATAGATATAGTATCAGTGACCTAGGATTGAACTGAACTTCCTCAACTTGATAAGGACACACCTGGTCACCTACATTTGTGCCAGGCATACATTTATACCCAAGCACATGTGCAAGTGTAAGTATCCACACAAATGCACATACGCCATTGCACACGTATTTACACCCATACAGATAGGAGTGCATATATGTCCACACCTGCAAACAGCCAACATGTATTCAACAGTGAGAAAGGTAAAGTCTTGCTGCTGAAATCAGGAACAAAGAAAATATGTCTCCTCTTACCACTGTTTTCTAAAACAATACTACAAGTTCTAGCTAATGCAATAATACAGACAAAATTATATAGGTTGGGAAGAAAAAATAAAAATCTACTTTCAAGTGGCATTATGTTCTATATAGAAAATCTAAATCAAAGTAACTTCTGGAACAAGGAAGCAATTATGGTAAGGTAATGGGAGACAAAATAATATATGGACTTGTTCATTGGTACAGCACTTGCCTTGCATGTATGAGGCCCTAGTTTCAACCCCCAGCACTAAAAACTAATTTTTAATACACAGAGATCAATCATTTTCCTTTGTACCAGCAACAAACCAGTGGTATTTAAAATTAAAAGCATAACAGTATTTATATTAGCACCCTCAAAGATGAGATATAATACCTGGGTATAAATCTAACAAAATGAGTACAATATCCATGTGAAAAAAACTGTAACACTGGTGAAAGAAATCAAAGAAGAACTAAATAAATAGATAGTTCATGTTGATGAATAGAAAGGCTAAATATTGTCATGATACCAGCTCTTTAGAACTCAATCTATAGTTTCAGTGTACTCCTAGTCACAACACAGTGATCATTTTATGGCTATTAATAAACTGATTATAAAATTCTTTTGAGGAAGCAAAAGACCTAAAATAGCAAACACAATATTGAAAAAAAATTAAATTAGAGAATTAGAGAAGTGGCACTACTCAACTCAAAGACTCACTATAAGCAAAATTAATCAAGTCAATGTGATACTGGCAAAAAATTAATAGACAGGGCCGGAGATTTAGCTCAGTGGTTCCGGCGCCTGTTTCACAAGCACAAGGTCCTGAGTTCGATCCCAGTAACCACATATAATGCTGGGTGTGGAGACTCACGCCCACCAGCAATCAATACCACATACCACAGTGCTGAGCGTGGTGGCTCACGCCCGTAATCCCAGCATTTGGGAGGCAGAGACAGAAGGATTGCTAAATTCATGGAGGCTTGCCTGGGCTACATAGTGAGCTCAGGGCCAGCCTGAACTACAAAGCGAGACCCTGTCTCAAAAAAAAAAAAAAAAAAAAAGACAAATTAATGGAACAGAACAAACAGATATAACCACATAAATATAATCAAATGTTATTATTTTCAACAAATTCTGTTACCGCTGGACCTCCACACTAAAAAAATGAAGCTAGACATGAACCATAGCCTTTTTGCAAAATTAATTAAAAAGATCATAGAAATATAAAACCTACAACTAGAAACTTCCTAGAAGATAACAAATGAGAAATTCTAGATGACCTTGTGTGAGGTGATAACTTTTTAGTATGTAACACAATAGGCACTATCCATTAAGTAACTGATGTGCTGGACTTCATTAAAGATTGAACGTTCTTGGGCCGGACATTTAGCTCAGTGGTTCCGGCACCTGCCTCACAAGCACAAGGTCCTGAGTTCCATCCCCAGTAACCACATACAATGCTGGGTATGGTGACTCACACCTACCAATAATCAATACCACATACCACAGTGTCGGGCGTGGTGGCTCACACCTGTCATCCCAGCACTCAAAAGTTCTGTGAAAGTCAAGGCAATAGGAAGAAAAGCCACAAACAAAAAATATTTCCAAAATGTATATTTATATGATAAAAGACTATTACCTTATATACACAAAGAACCCATAAAACTCAACAAGACAACAATGTAATTAAAAAATTTAACCAAAAACCTGAACAGATGCTGGACCAAAAATAAAGACATAAAGATGGGAAATAAGTCCCTGCCATCAGGAAATGTAAATTAAAACAAAGGGACACTACTACACTCTTATTAGAATGTCCAAAATCGGGAACACTCACCGCATCAAACATTGCTGATGAAGACATGAAACAGCAGAGCTCTCGCATACCTGGCGGGAGGAATGCGAAGTGGAGCGGCCATTTTGCATATGGTCCTGTTCGGCAGCTGCTTTGGAAAAACAAAACATACTTTTGCTATGTAGTCTAACAGTTATACTTCTTGGCATCTCCTCAAAGGAGTTAAAAATTTATTTCCACATAAAAAACGTATACCTGGATTTTTATGGCAACCCTATTCATAGTTACAAAACTTCGGAATGAACCAAGATCTTTTAGTAGGTAAAGGTATGAATAAACAAGTCCATCTGAAAATGAAATATTATTCTAGATAATAGTTCTTAACCTATGAAAAGACACGAGAAAAGGTTAAATACATATTACTAGCAAAAGCAAATGAAAGGCAATTTAAAAAGACTATATATCATACATTTCCAATTGTAAGGGTAGAAAAGAATAATATCCAAAAGTAATAAAATCATTCTATATTGTTATTACTCTGGAAATTATAAATTCAAGTTTCAATAAGATAGGACTATATTAAAAATACTTTAAATTTTAAAGTTTCATAATATCAAGTGTTGGTGAGGAAATGAAAAAATAAGAACTGTCATATAGTAGTAAGGAGTGGAAATTAATGTTATTAATATGGAAAACTAAGCATAATCAAAAAGTAAAATGATAATAAAAACTATTATCTATATGGTGAACAGTTGGGATGAACAAGTATCCTTCTCAGTGAACAGAAGCCAAACATAAGAATACAAAATTGCAAACCTAGGAAAACAAAACTGTAATGTTTATGATGCACAATTAGATGAAAAATAGAAGAAAATCAAGAAAGCCAGTCCTCTAAATATTTGATAAGTCAGAGCACAGCAGAAAAAATTGGTGATGGAAGACATAAAACCCCGGATGGCAACTGTATTCTATTTTTTGACCAGATGGTAAATATACTAAATAATATAGTGATTATACTAGCTCTAAAGCTTGAGCAGTTTATTTATATTTTATCTTATTTTCTGTGTGTGTATTTCTCACAGCCAAATTAAACTGTATTTTTAAGAATGTACTTTTTACGCACCACAGTGTGGGCTACATTGAGAAATATTGCACTGCCTATCTTTGAAAATATTTTATTATGATGTCAAGTCAGTTTCAATATTTACCTTTACCTCTCAGTTTTGGACTTAAAATTTGCTAAGTAGTAAAATTGTAACAAGATTGATCATTATCAAGGGAATCATAATTGCGTTATTGATTGTGTTTTTCTCTTGACCCTCTAGATAATTCCAAATTTAAATGAGCTTGCTAAAGACAGTGGAGAAATTTTCCAAAGAATTACTAGGCAATATATAGAAAATGTTAAGGAACATTTTGGGGGTTTTGTTCTCTCTGTCTCTGTCTGTGTCTGTCTGTCTGTCTGTCTGTCTGTCTGTCTGTCTGTCTGTCTGTCTGTCTCTCTCTCTCTCTCTCTCTCTCTCTCTCCCTCTCTAAGACAGGGCCTATCTGTGTAATTCAGGCTGGCCTTGACTCACTATGTAGCTCAGGCTGGCCTTGGACTAATGGCAATCTTTCTGCTTGAGTGGTGGGATTACAGGCATGTGCCACCACACCTGGTTTTTAAACATTATTACATATTTTTACACATTACACATATTTTTAAACATTATTACAAAGATTATCAAAGTTGATAGATATCTTAATCAATTGCTTGAGTATGAGTTTATACTGTTTAAAGTCTTCCAATTCTTGCCATAATTTATGTGGACATAATGCTTATGTCAATTTTTCTCTTAAGATAAATCCACTGATCTCTTTAAATAGTCACAAAATTTCACAGCTGGGTTCTGATTTTTGAAATGCAGTGAACATGCTGATTGTATGATCATGCTCCCTTAAAAGACCAGTTATTGAAATCAAAGTCAAACTTTAAAAGACAGCTTGTAAAGCAGTTTATCCCAAGTGGCAAGTTTAATTGACTGTAGATAGCCCTAACAAATAAGAGTGGCAGCATGTGGATCCCTATAAAAAAGGACTCAAAATAATCAGGAAGAAGAAAGATGTTGCAGGCCTTAGAAATGATCTCCACACAGCCTGCCCACAAAATGTGCGTGTAGGTTGAAATTTTTTTCATTACTATTTTTAACCTTAACGTTAATTATTTTACTAGTACAAGGTTTCACAAACATGCTGAAGCTTGCTTGCTTTGGGCTATAAGAAGTAAGAGTACCTTGTTACCTGTGAAACTGTCACCAAACGGGGTCCCAGAGAGCTCCCCCAAAGAGGAGATGAGGACTTCAACTCAGCCTGTAGAGTAGATTGTCAAACATTTCAGAATGAATCAGCTTGAGGTATAGGCTGATCTATTAGGCAGTGTTAAAAAGTAAGGACAAATAAAGGAAGGGCTTCAGCTTGAGTGAGCAAGGGGCACACTCCGATAATGAGGTGTGGACTGGTCCTTTCACAGAAGAACAGGTCAGAATGAATTTCACAGATTGACTCAGGGCCCAGTTGATCATTGTGTCAATTCTGGCTTTAAGGCTCCTGTCCAAACCTTATGGCCAGAAGGACAATTCCATTCCCAAGAGATGACTTTTTGTTGTGTCTTGGTTCTGGTCATGGGACAACTGCCCCTCATGGCGAGGTGACCTTGTCATGGAGATGGTTGTGAGGCTTTGCTTTGCCTGGAATATGAAGAGACTGCGGCTCTAGGGAAGTAATTGGATAATTCTAGGCATCACCTTTCAGGGTCCAGAACTGGACATCATAAAAGCTGGCAATTGGTTATGCTCCCGAGTCCTAAATACCACTTTAGTTACACTTATCTTGGTGTCCTCAGCCTTAAAGTGGGATGCGAGAGGCTGGGCACATTTAGAGCTATTAAACCCCACATTACAGATACCCCTTAAGTGGTAACATCTCTACACTGAGCTGAGCAGGGGTCTGAGCCAGAATGTTGAAGTGATAAAGGAAACCGGAGATAAAAGACAGAGATGCCAAGTTTCATCCTCATTTGAGCATTCACTGAGCATCTGTAGATCTGGTCTCTGGGTCCCTGTTACAAAGGCCACTTTGTCTTAGTGTATTCATCAGGCTTGAGGGAATCACGCTATTGATCAATCTGGCTTTGCAGGTTTTCTGGCATGCTGTAAGCTAGTGTACTCATTTTAAGGTACATCTTGAGTTTGTGGAATGCCTAGTCACAAGACTAGAGTCAGAGCTCCTTTTGGGCTATCTTTCCTCTGCCCACATCAACATCACACAGATGTTTGGATTGAAATTTTCCCCCTTGAATTGGTGTTAGGAGATCACAGAGTATTGTGGAAAACATGCCAAGAATCCTTCTCTGGAATTTCTTTTTTCCAGCAAGCACATGTATTCCTAGAACACCTAAGAAATGTTTAGTTATTTGAAGATAAGAGCAGCCTAAGATAAATATTTACTTGAAGAGTGAGAGGTCTTTATTTTGATGCCTTCCAAAGGTAGGTGTTTATTAAAGCCCTCAACAGAAGTTCCAAGGCAGGTTGTTATAAACCTGACCAAAATTTTCTGAAAATTCACAAAACTTTCAGTTAAATATGTTTCTGACAATATAAACTATACAAGTTTTAAAAAGGAAGCTTTCATGTATTTAAAACAGAAAGAAAAACTAGACTCTTCAATGTCATTTTGCTGCTGTGAGCAGTACACCTCCCACTATATTCTTTAACTGCAATAAGCATTTTCCATCTCTGTATCTTGACATGTCATCCATCAAAAAATGCTAATTATATTCATTTTTGCCTAAGCTATCTACCTTGGAAGGCATTTTTAAAATGCAGTAGAAGCATTATTATGAATGTACTTAAAGTATGTATTTTGGACATTTATTAATGAAAACACAGAATAAAGAACTACCAAAGAATTTTTTCATGCTATTACAAAAGAAAACTCATTATATATGAACCAGTACTCCCTTTTTAAATAGAATAAACCTAAGTGATCATTGGAAGCATATTTTCTCTAGTAGGAACTATGAATATATTGGATAAGACCTGTACAGCTTTTCAATAAAGCCTAAGTCATTAGAGAATTTTTAGACTGAAAAGCATATGTTCAAGGATACACAGGAATCTGATGCATTATGGTAATTCAGCAGAAATGAGACTTTTCTTCAAAAGAAAGATGTGGTGAAATTGCAAACCTCTTCTCAGTGATCTCTGAATTTAATTCCATATTATACATTGATGTCATGTGTCACTTTTGATCACTGCTGAAGAGCTTTGATATTCTTAAAACACTCTTCAAGGAAGAAAATGATACCAAGGCTATTCACATTTACACTTACAGACTTTTTGCTAGGAGTTTTTTTAAAAGGTATTTTCTTAAGGAATTTATTAGTATAATCTTCAAGGCCATTCCTTCAAACAAGCTAGCAATTCTTCATTAATATAAAGGACTAGTACAATATTAATGACCAAGTTTTAGAGGTAACCAGTAAGTCTTTCCCCAAAATAACCATCTCCTTTTTACCTCTCTCTGAGTCTCAAACATATGGCTCATTGTCTGAACCAGAACCATTTTTCAAATTTACTAAACACTCAATTTAAAAAAAAAAATTGCAGCCCTTGAATTTTTCATCCTTGTCATTATCACAATTTCTTAGAGAACTCTTCAGAAATATGCACCTAGTGATACCAGGATAGAAAACTACTTCAGTAACATTTATTATCATATTCCATTTGATTTTGTCAAGGACTAAACTGTCCCAGTACAAGATTCTATAAATCTAGCTTCAGACTGGATATACTCTTTGATGTGGCTTGAGACCCAACTTAGCCAAGAGTGCACGCATCCTATACACATGCACCTTGATAATGCAGAGCATTTTGAAATGTTCTGCTATAACCCACAAACATAATTTGCTATATACACATTTTATATATACACAAAATACAGATGAAAGATCATAGAATTTATCTCTCATCTGCCATCTAATGCTGTTTAATGTTGTACTTTTAACATATTTTTAATTTATAATTTTAAGTCATATGCAATACTCCACAGGATCTGACGATAGTTGTGGTCAATAAGCCTTTGAAAACTCATGTTAGGCAATATAAACCCACTTAATTTCCACCATGCAAGAGTTTGTGCCCTCAGCTGAAGTGCCCCTGAGACCCCAAGAAGCTCATTCTTCCTGCCTCAACTTTCCCCCTGCCATAATGATGAACTAATAATATAATAATAAGAGTAACGTATGATAACCTTCCATGAATACAACACACTTAATAGTTTGGTGTTTTTATTTGCAATCAAATTATCTGTTGCCACGTAATAAGTGATACCAAGATCTAATGGGTTAAACACCAACCACTTACATTCATGAGTGTAAGATTGTCTGAGCAGAGGTGCTGAGCTGGGCCAGTTCCCACCATGACTCTTCTGCAGTCACTTCGCAGCTGGGTCTGGACTCTGACCATGGTTCTGCTTCCCTGGTGGTTGGCTGAGCACAACTGGAGCATGTGTAGCTCATCCTCTGGGTTTGTTCACAGGATGGCAGAATCCCAGAGCTCTGTAAGTTCTTGGACAAGTCTCATTTCCTATTTTCCAGTTGGCCAAAGTAAGACACAGATGGACATAGACCCAAACAATGGAGAAAAACACCTTTTTTGGAGGGAGATGACTTTAAGGATATGGACACAGGACAGAAAACAGTTTTTAACTGTTTTTGCATTCCTCAATAAGAGGTATTATAGATAAAGCATGAGCTTTGAAGTAAGTTGTCAATGAGTCTTGGGTTCTATTACTGTTGTTATTGTTTTTGTTGTTGTTGTTGTTGTTGTTAATCACCATCTTTATTATTGCTCATCAGACCAGCCTCTGGATGGATATTGTTTATTTTATAAAAAAGAAGATGGTTTCAAAAAGTTTAAGAAATTTTCTGTAAATTATCTCTAGACTTAAAAATAAATGCCCTACTCAAAACTGTAACTAAGAAGAATTCCATATAGGAACTATTAAAAAGAGACATGAGCACAATTAAGGCATAATCACAGGGTGAACAAGCACTCAGACAAGCTTCCACCCGCCACTTCCCAACTCAGCACCCAAGAAAGCAAGGAACCTGGAAGCCAGAGAGAATTGCCATCTTCGGAAGGTGACACACTGTCAGCACCGTAGCCCTGACATAGGCAGAAGGAGAAGGTTGGCAAACACTCCAACTGCTCACTCCTCATCTTCCGCTCAGGTTCCCCCTGTGTCTGCACCAGAAAGCAAGACCTGGGCCTGGGTAAATAGCTTCCTTGGGCACAGCCCAAAATGATAAAAAGATAGAATAAGTTAAAAGGTACAAAAGAGAACATGTGCTCAAGGTTACCTAAGGCATTATCAGTACAGCCCATCATCCAAACCTCGGTTTGTAGAGGTTGAATCCTAAATTCCTCTTTTCAACCAGAAAACTAAATTGTGGCCTATTCAGTTATTTTCTTTGGCATGTGTTTTCACCAGTAGCAAAATACTTCATAAATAAAGCGTTGAATTCAATCATCTGTATGTTAATTTAAAATACTGACAACAAAATTTCAGCATCAAACCTAAAATGATGGCAGAGAATCCTGAGGAAATGTGTATCATTCCTTTAGTCACAGGTGAAATAGTTCCAAAGTAAACCCTACAATAATGCAGAAAGCCTAAAGAAATACATAGTAATAGAGGCTCCCTTTTCTTACTCTTTAAAAATTGAAGTTTTAAAGATAAGCCCAGAGAAAGATGCCCAGAGACATCCAAATCCAAAGTAAATATGTAGAAAATAGACACTCAGAGTAAGGGTGGGTATTTGGCCTGCAATTTGAAGTATATCATCTGCATGCTCCACTGCACTAAATATAATGAGACTCGCTATAGGGGGAGGGAGCAGAGCCCCTGAGAACAAAAATGAATTTCAAAAAAGGCAACATTATCAGAGCTATATAATCAAAACCTTCTGCTGCAAGAGAAGCAGATTGAAAAGCAACCTTTCTATGAGCTGGTGAAATAGCAAAATGGTTTTTGTTCCCCTCTCAAATACTGTCTGTATTGGTGGAAGTAGAATGAGATTGAGATTTCCCTCGTGGAAAACTAGTTTTTCACAAGCAAGTGCCCTGGCAAAGATGATTGCTAGTTTGATAGCACACACGCTAGAGTGTGTCAGAGGTATCAGGGTCAGTCTGAGAACGGGACACACCATCTCCGCACTTAGAAAATGCAGTGTCATCCAGGAATGTAGCAGAAGGCCCGACACTCAAAAACACAACAAGAAAATATTCCTAAGAAGCAAGTGTGAGCTCTTCAGACGGTGCAGCAGTTATGAAAACATCTCTCGGAAACACACTAACAGCGTCTTTCTTGCCATAGTGCTTGAGAGTGTTGAAAACGCATGCGCATCTTGCTCCCCATAGCTGCGCTCTACACTATATAAGGCAAAGTTTGAGATATGAGCAGCCACACACCTGGAGGTCGTACCTTACCTGAAGCCTCCAAAGCTGAGCTCAAGGCCTGTGGCTTCTCAGATGTTAGAAGCCTTTCAAAGACCGTGCTTTCTCTTTGCAATTGAACCTCCCTACGGCACTGTGAAGTCTCCTGCACCGACATCTCAACACTGCTCTCAGAACTGTTAGCATTCTACTGATATGCTCTTAACGGAAAAGGAATACAGGAGGTCGGCTTTCTAATTCTCGTGTTTGCTCTTTTGCTAATTCCTTCTCCTTTTCAATTAGTAGGAAACCGTATTAAGAGCAGGAAAAAAAAATAACCTCTGGGAATTGCAAAGCGAAATCAATCCTAGTATAGAAAAATAATAGTATGAATTATGTAACTGTAAAATAACTTTGCCGTGTATAGTGGCTCATGCCTATAATCCCAGAATTTAGGAGACAGAGGCAGGAGGATTGCTGAGTTTGAGGCTTGCCTGAGCTACATAGTGAGCTCAGGGCCAGCCTGAAGTACAAAGTAAGACCCTGTCTCAAAAAACAAAATAAATAAAATAAAATAACTTTATAGCTCAAGCACTTAGAATCTTGGGCAAGCAAGCAATGGAAAACTTCTAATCATCAAAATTCTGTAGTTCATCCTTATATTTCATGAGGAAATTAATCCCTATAGATACTGCTTAGCAGTAGGCTGTCTTTTGTTCATAGGGAAGATAACATTTAAAACAAACATTTCATGGAATCTTCCTAACAGCTGGCAAAGCTGAAGAATAATGTTTCACTAAGATTGCTCTGATCTATGACAAATATTTACAATATGCAGCCAAGAGCACTGACCATTAAGAAAAATAAGATAAAATGTACACCACTTGAATTCCCCTTAAGTCTCTTAAAAGTCTTTTGCCCCTTAAGGGCAAAAGAATAAATTTCTCTCCACTGTTTTCCTTGGGCGTTTTTATTCTGTTCTCTATAACAGTTGGTGCTGGATTGAGAACAGTAGAAAACACCCTAGTGAACCCGCCCCTTCCTTTGTCTTTCCCGGTGTCGCGTCCATGGGTGGGATGGACGGGCGAGAAAGAGGCAGGGTTGCGGCTGCTCCCCACTGTTCCTTGTCACCCAGGAAGGGCCTTGACAGGGAGTCCACTGGTTTAATTAGCTACCTGACCTACCTTATCTAATTCTTAGTAAAATAATAAGAATTATTCTGGGTATTGGCTGCTACTTACAATTTCGGGGTAGTCTGTTCTCTTCTTGACCCATCAATACACCCATTCGCTTCATAAAACCCAGTGGCTGGCAAAATGCAAGCTGCAGTGGCTCCCACTTCAAAATTCATGAGGTTGCTCTTTCTAGAAAATCAAGCCCTGCTTCTACTGATACTTTCTTTTATATAAGCGATTCATTCATTGCTGCCATGAACTCTCTCAATGGTGTTCAATTAATAACTGAAGATATTTATGGAAATACAAAAGACATATTTTGGGTTCACTCATAAAGATACAATTCACTCACAAATATACAGCCCTCCGTAAATGGAGGTAGAAGATGGCATATAAATTACTCTCAGAAGGAGTGCCAAGATCTCACTCATGTGTGGAGCTTGCCCGGTCGCCACCCTCCCCACGCAGCCTCTCCCGGTCTGCCAATGCCTTGCAGACAAGTGATGAATCAGTGTTCTCAGAATTGAAACAAGCTGATGAGAAATTAGTCCCATAAGAGGAGCCTCTGTAGCCTCTATCTAAGTTTGATGGAGCCATCCATCCTAGGCTTACCTTAAAAACACTAATTTCAAACCCCAATGTGCAGATGAATCACATAAATCATGTGTTTAAAATATGTATTCTGTCCCTAGTATCAAAAATCTTACAACATGGAAATGCATGCAAGATAAAACACTTTTCCAATAAGATGAAGTATAGAGTTAAAGGTTCAAGAAGAGGTATGTCTCCCTGCCACGCTCTTTTCTCTGATGCTCTTCCTTTACAACTGAGCATCTCACATTGGGTTGATCACAGCCATGTCCTTTAACTGAAGTTATTCACTAGAGAGAGAGAATTTGCCTTTCCAGCCAATAGCCTCAGTTATTACGGAAATAGAGTCAGGACATGCAGTTAGGGTGGTGGGTAGGAGGGGCAGCCAGGAAAATTGAATATTCTGTGAGGTAGGACTTTGAAATAATTCTTGCATTTTAAATTTGACTCTGCTCTGTTCACTCCTTTCTTTGTGGCTCCGGTAACCTTCCCTGATCCTCAGGATATAGTGAATTCAATCACTGAAAGCACCCTTTCTTCAACGGTCACTTTCTGAACTCAATTCGTGTTGGGTTTTTATCACTATTTGATCCATAAGCCTCGCCCATTCATCTTTTGATGCATCTTTTTCTTTAACCTCTCATTTATTTGCTGATCTGTTGCCCCATAACTGTTTCTCTAAAATTGATTTTATCCTACTAATTCACACTCTCCAGGTTTTAGGTGTAAATAACCATAGCACACAAGATTTTATGCCTTCCCCTGGTGACCCTTCCTTTACCCTGGGACTCTGTCTTTAAAAATTTGCACAACAAAATGCTATAACAAATGCCATAAACTCAATGGCTTATACATAACAAGTATTTCTTTCTTACAACTATGGAAACCAAGAAGTCTGAGACCAAAAGGCCCATCCTCCTAGTTTGTGTCTTTGTGTCACTTCCTAATATGGTTAAAAAAAAAGTCAACTACCTTGGGTCTCATTATGAAAGTGTTAGTCTTTCTCCTGAGGGCCTTGCTCAGATGACCTGATTAACTCCCCAAGGCACAACTCAGTGCCACAGCATAGGGATCAGGTTTCAATACAAGAATTTGGGAAGAACATAAACATTCAGACTTTGGAGACTGTTTTTTTTTTGGGGGGGGCTGTTAAAGAAATATAAATCTAATGTGCTCAACATTTAAATAGACAATTTTGGGTTTGGCTTTATTATTTCTGACAACAAAATCCTTTTTAGTGATAATACTAATAAAATATATTCAACCGTTTTGGTACCAACAAGTGATTACAAAGATCAGAAACAATACTGTAGATGAATTATAAAAAGATGTGGGCAGAAACCTGGAAAATATATTTCCCTCTCATATTTATGGAGAAAGTACAGACCTGGCTTGAGAACTATGAGAATGTAAGGTCAGAATATATTAATACTTCTGCTAATTAATTATTACAGATAAAGGAGCAAGGTCATTACTATCTGAAACTGCAAATGTTTTACAACTGTAGCACATTCAAGAATTAAACACTGGAAACCTAGAATAGCAAAAGCAATTCTAAGCAACCAAGACATGGCAGGGGGTATTACAATTCCCAATTTAAAACTCTACTATAAAGCCGCTGTGATAAAAACTGCATGGTACTGGCAAAGTAACAGACCCGAGGACCAGTGGAATAGATTAGAAGACCCAGAAACAACTCCAGATACACTAAGCCACCTTATCTTTGACAGAGGAGCCAAACATTCCCAATGGAAGAAAGACAGCCTCTTTAACAAATGTTGCTAGAAAAACTGGGCTTTAGCCTGCCAAAAGCTAAAGCTAGACCTATCTCTTTCACCATGCACAAAACTAAACTCACAGTGGATACGAGACTTAAACATTAAAACAGAAACAATAAGCCTGCTGGTAAACAGGCTTGGTAAAATTCTTGGAGACATTGGCTTAGGCAGAGACTTTATGAATAAAACCTCTCTAGCACAAGAACTAGCAGAAAGAAT